>JAOPUB010031930.1:0-11196 GCA_027564055.1 Neptis clinioides
GCATAATTGAATGTTAGCCCCTTGTGGCTAGACACATGAAAATCAATAGTCACATCATTATGTTATACACACATATTTCTAAAATGAAAATTATTTTTATATTCTCACCTAATAAAATCTGTTTGTGTACATGTTTTGCAATATTTGGTAATTAGCTAAACTTAATTTGTTAATATTCAAGGACACATTCATTTGAGCACTTAGGTATAGGCCAATTTTGACTGCACAAAATTTCTATGCTTATTTTTGAGATTTTTTTATAATAAATTCAAGTAATGGAAAGTGGCTACCGTCGCCCATGGATTTTAGAAGGGAGTCCCTTGTTTCACCTTTGCCTAGCTACCTTGAATGATGACAAGGGGAGTGAAGACGAGAATGCTGCAGTTTTAATGATCCTGAGCAAGAACCCAGACGCCATTGAAAATTTAGCATTAAAAAGTGAAGAGAGGGAAGGGATAAGAGAAATTTCATAATTAGTAATTGCTTAATTTTGAAAAAAAATAATATTGTCTTACAATTAAATATTAGCTTCGAATTTGTTGGTTCTAATTACTTTTGCAAACAATATTGAATGTATTTGAACTTAAATTTCAAAATATGAAAAATAATATTCTAACCAAGGTAAGTTAGAACAAACAAAATACTTTCATAATATTTTAGTTCCTTAAAATTAGTATTGAAATTTTAAAAAAATAAACTAAAGTCTCATCTTAAAAAAATACATAAAGTAAAACTGTAGCTCTACTAAAGACCACTTGAAACTGCCAATTGAGCATTAGTTAGTTAATGCATATAAATCTAGTCTTCTATTTAAACTTTATAAAGACTCAAAACTAATATATGGTCTATTAAGCTCCAACAGGGCAGGACAGCGTAAGTGTCGCCAAACTGCCGTGACACTATATAATTGAATTTTAACACAATATTACGTTACCTTTATGCCTCTAGGCTTTAACCGTATAAAGTTACGAGCCACGGTAATTAAGCCAAATGGTTTAAGTAAGGTTTAAATAGACTTCAGAGTGTCATTTGTTGCCAGCTTAATGTTTAAACAATTCATAAGTAAACATGGCATCTTTCTTTCATGCAATCACATGCAAAAATAACTTTTTTATTACAAAACTAGATGTAAGAAGTAATAAAAAAAAATAAAGTAAAGTTCAATAAACCCTACACAAGGCGAAACGATGTCGTTAGGCAGAAAAAGCTGTACCAAGATCGAATTTTACATACAAAACATGTAAATGACATGACTGATTTGGATTCACTGGGATGCGCAGGCGCATTCAATGGAGAGTTGTAGGGTGACAATTTATATTCTTATCGCAAATACATATGTATGTATGTCCTTGTTCATCACGTCTAGACGTACATACACTTGATACTTTTTCTTATTGAAGAGAATTTAGATAGTTTAGAGTGACCATGTTGATCTTTTTTTTATCGAGACTTATTTGGTTAGTAAATAAATCACTAAAAGGAATTGAGTTGAGTTTGAGTTTGATGACCAGATTTTGTACCTTGGACTTGTAACCAAGTGTGCAGGTTTAGGGGGGCACTCCCTTGCCACATATGCGAACACACCTCCACTGGCCGGTTTCACTGTTTGTCTAACTGAGGGTTGTGATGACACAACTAAATAAATGAGGAGAGGTCCAATATCCATAGCACAGCCTCACACTATTAATACACTTTCACTAGCACCACTTCAAGAGATTTGACTCAAAGAGACTACTCGTGAGACTAACCGATTACTGCCCTTGTGAGCGAATATAAAGGGACTAGATAGAGGTGGCAATGTCTCTACAGCTGGTGGGGGAAAAGTAAATCAACCAAAAGATAAATCGACTAATTGGACTCGTCGGCCATCCAGAGGCCCGAGTCGACATATACAGTTAATATAAAAAAATGCAGAGAATCGACTAGTAAAAAGTCTAAGACAGGAAGCAATAGACGTGGCCTTTACCTAAAAAGGGGTCCTCTTTAATTTCGAAGGTGATTATGATAATGATTACTCAATAATATTATATTTATTGATTAGATTTTTTTACTTTATATATGTTTACTTATTTTGTAAATCTAAAACTGGAAGAAAGCATTTCTTCCTCATCCTTTTTAGGCAAAACTTTGAGAACAAGACTAGTAAAGGTCTACAAGACTATTTCATTATTTAAACTCCCTTAAAGGTCAATAATTGTAAGACCTGGGAATTCTGCTTGATTACTAATTTATAAATCATGATAGTAACACTGTTTGGCGATTACTTATTTTAAGAATACCCCCGCTCGGCTTTAGTAGTATTAATATATATTTGTATGTTTGTTAATGTCGTTATTTTACTTAAATATTGCATAAAAATGCTATGGAAGTCAGAATCGTCCTTTAGGACGAGAAATAATTTCTTCTGGATTTTATTTAGAACTTATATTGGATAAATAAGGATACAATTCTCCATCTGCGGCTCTGTTACGTCCAGTTGAGCTGCATGCTTATCCCTCCCCCTTCTATTCCGTTGATGTTATGGTTAAAGTGGATACTAGGCTCACATTTAGGATTCACTGAAACCTTAGAATTCTTCTCTACAAACCCCTTCCTCACTCTCTCTTCAAGCTGACAACACAGACAAGACTATTGTCGCCCTTGACGTTATGTTTGATAGTGGCCACTTACTCTCTGTAAGCGCTTTTGTAGTCTAAAATCTTTCCTTTGTAATGGCCGGTTATATTAGTTAGCCCAGCTCGTTCCAGAAGCGCAGAAGTTTCCTGAGAACATCAGACTTCCTGGAGCAACCTCATGTCCTTGAGGATTTGTGCCCGTTGTGTGGGGATGCTCACACATTCCAGGATAGCTTGTGCAGTAGTCTCTTCTACCTGTAGGCATCCCACATATGGGACTATCTATAGAGCCTGTAGTAAATAGATGTTTATTAAGTGGGCAATGTCCCGACATAACTCCTACTATTAGAGGAGATCAATGTGATTTAGACTGAGCAATTTCCGGGATAAGCTTGTTTTGATTTTCTACATACTATTGTGTTTTCCCTAATATTTAGTGGGAATCCACTATAATAGTTATTAGTGTCCTAAGATACTGTACACCCTTGTCACCCTACTTTACGCAGTGTACGCTACACGGACTAAGCCGTCGCGAAATGACTTCGTATTAGTACTCATTTCATTTCATATTGCTTACATATCGCCAACTCT
This sequence comes from Neptis clinioides, assembly GCA_027564055.1. Taxonomy (NCBI): domain Eukaryota; kingdom Metazoa; phylum Arthropoda; class Insecta; order Lepidoptera; family Nymphalidae; genus Neptis; species Neptis clinioides. The sequence continues at coordinate 3,207 of JAOPUB010031930.1, forward strand.
GATCTCGCTTTTGTTTAATAGGATTTCTATTTTAGGATTTAAATTAAATTACTTTATTATTTACTTGCCGACCTGCCCTCGTATCGCTGAGGAGTATACATTCATACTAACTTTGCACTTTCTGCAATTTTTTAAAATCTTTTCTTAGTGCTCCTTGATTTTATAAAAGGAAAGGAAAATTGATTTTGAAATTTTAGTTTAGTTCTTGCGTTGGAATCCGGCCGGCGCGATTTCATCCGCGTGATACTCCACTCCTATGGGTCGTAGCGTGATGTTTTGTAGCCTATAGCCTTATCGATACATGGACTATCTAACACAAAAAGAAGTTTTCAATTCGAACCTGTAGTTCCTGAGATTAGCGCGTTCTATTCAAAATAGTAAAAAAACTATGCCCTTTCAAAGTCCAACTGCAAAAGAATGATCAAAATGAATTTATTCACAATAAACAAACATACAAAAACACAAACAATCAAATTTTATAATATATATAATCGTGTTAATGTAGATGTCGACAATACAATCTTCTAAAATACTAATATTATAAAACTGAAGAATTTGTTTGTCTGAACGCGCTAATCTCAGCAACTACTTGTTCTTGAAAAATTATTTTTAGTTAGGATGGACCATCCATTTATGAGAAGTATTCCGCGCGATGCTTCGCTCCTCTGGGTCGCAGCGTGATGTTATGTAGCCTATCGCCTTCTTCGACAAATGGACTATCCAACAAAAAAATAATTTCTCAATTCGAGCCAGTAGTTACTGAGATAAGCGCGTTCCAACAAACAAACTCTTCAGCCTTATAATACTAGTATAGATATAGAAAATAAAAAAAAATACCTGAGAGAAGCGGAGGCGGATCGACTAGTAAATAATATATTAAATAAACTCTTTTTTTAAAGTATAAAATTATTGTTGAATTTAAACCTTATTGTAGATACAATAAATAGATAGAGCTGGAGGAGGCTATTAGTGGCGCTAACCATCTCACCACACACACTAAGTAATGGCGTTTCATACTGACTGCGGTCACTGCACGTTTACACTTTCCTTTAGTTAAAAGAGCTAGCAACACCGTAGTTCCTTTTATTTAATTTCATTGATACCCACATAAAAATGTATAACAAGACGGTATATAACCTCAGTCTCGATACATTTATGTCACTTGTCAAACGGAGCTCAACCCATTATGTTGTTTTTAATGGCACAGAACAGAATTTATACGTTACATATTAAATACGAAACAATGAAAGAAAGCTTTTATTGGACAGAATTCTAAGTAATAAATTATGCAAATAGAGCTGAAAAATTACACGCGTTCGATATACATATTGTTTGAAAGAGCTTATTGCAGTTTAAAATGATCTCAATTTCAAATTTTATAGTGATTCATATTATGTTAATTTTATTACAACTACTCATTCTAAACTATTAAATTTACATACAACTATTGTTGGTTTTGTAATTCATGAAATGTGTTTTATATAATGCAAAATAACTTTCTAAATAAATTGTAATTAACGCATATTATAAATAAGTAAATAACATTTTGTTGTATATTAAATATTTAAATATATAATTTATTATGGCACTTTTTAAATGAAAATATGTGATGTGAAAACTTACCATCGACTGCATGATGATATTCTTAAAGTAATTCAGGAGATCTCAAACGAACTGACTAAGCGCTGCTGGAACCAGAACTCGCCTAGAGAATTTCGCCTAAGCGTGTGTACACAACCACCTCCAAAGTCGGAATGCTGGTGGACTGAGACCGCCCCCTTATATATGTGACACCCCGCTAGCCAGTAGGTAATTGGAAACAATTAACTGCAATGCCGTAATGTTAATTGTGATGCGTGTGTGATTGACATGAGGGATGTTTTAGGGGTGAAACATTTTATCAAATTTATAGTATATCCATTATATAGCTTATTTTTACAGATTTAGAAAAAACAAGCTCATCTTTTGTCATTATAACTATAACGAGCTTACGTGATTATCGTCAATCAATGCATAAGGATATTTACTTTTTTGTCCTTGAACCCATATATAGTAGGTGAATATATAATTGATGGTACAGGAATTATCACACAAACTCGACAGTTTAATGACCTTGACTCTGTCTTAAATGGGATTGCTTCAAGGTTCTAGCCATTATAACAGCTAATCCTTAATATTATAAGTTTCAGGGCAAATAATACCTAATTAATTTTGTCAGAGGAACATAAGTGGAGGAAGAGAGGAAGGAGGAGTTTAAATGTGTATATATAAAATTATATTTTTATCTATCGAATATTTGATAGCAATGAATATTTTCTCTATGCAATTCCTTAAGTAAAATGCCAAGAACGAGGCGGGTGCAACCAAAGAACAGGACGAGAACGCGTTGATGTCTTTTGTATGGAATCATTTGTTATATATTTTTGTACAACTTTTCTTTATTTTTTATGAATTTGATTATTTGTGTAATTGGTATAGTTGAAAATAATATCAATAGTTGTATTGGTACCGGTACCCTCTATTGTCTAAATATATTGAAAATTTACATAGTATATTCTATAAGAAGATAGACGTTAAGAACTTGACCCACTTACGTTATATTTTACTTTTTCATTGATTGATTCACTGATTCATTTTTACAAAAGGTTATTTTGGATGCACAAATTAATATTGATGAAATTAATGTCAATTTATGAATAAGTTTCTTTCTATAATAATTCTTTTTATTGCGTGCACTTCACTGAAATCTTTGTAACGGGTTGAACGATTTTGACGAACATATAGGTGGATCCGGATGGTTGGGTTGAGATTGGGTTTAATAATTATGTGTAATTCAAATTGAACAGTTTTTGCGGTGTTTCCTTAACCAATAGTCTCTTACATCTGCAAATATTTTTAGACCTTAAATATAATCTTTTCTCTAGAAGTTTGTCCATTAGTATTTCATCGAAGTGAAAGAGCCATTGTAAACATTCTATTCCTAAATGACTACATCAATTTGATCATTTTATTTTGTATACTATAATGAGTTTACCTGAATAATTTTAAGCTAAAAAGGAATCCAGTGTTAAGGGCTTTTTTAAACAAAGCGAGAGAATGTCGTATGTAGGTACTTATATCTCATTATAAATTTTAATATTTTCTTATCTCAATGTTTATCTATGTCTTGCTATTCTTAGACAATGAAATCTTGCATATTGATTGCCCTCCCACAAAAATATATTTATGATATTTTCATACTCTATTTTGATATAAGATTTATGATCAATTGTTGCTCTATTCTTTTTTGTTTCCGATTTTTTATGAAAGTTAGAATCATTATCCTAGGTAATTAAAACACGTATTAAATGTAAATTGTTATAAAACTCTTCTGTATATACTTTAATAAGATTTCTGATGCATATCTATTTAGATACCTTTCAACTATTAATGCTTAACTTAAGAATTAACATGCCCTCTTACAAAGGCTTCGGATAGCAGTGATATCAAAAAAATGTTATATGTTATGCGATGTTTACCTGGTGTGTGTAAAAATTGCACGATTTTAGTATGCCATAATTTTTGTGTTCCTGTAACTTGCAATAATGGTCTATGGCTCAGATGTTCTGAGTCGCATTAATTGGTTTTTATAGCGCTCAATGGCCGTAAAAATGAGATCAATAACTACTAAATAAAAAAAACGATCATATCGCCACTCACTCGATAAGATACCAAATATATCACAAAAAGCTAAACGTCCAATAAAGCTATAAGTATTTAATATATAATTCTGCACTAATTACAGTAGTATGCACTTAATGAACTGGTTTTGTCTCGACGACGTGTTATTGATCTCATATTGATGAATATTTCGAATACCTCAAATAAATACATACTTTATACATAAGATCCGTAAATGTGTTTATTTAATTTGTTTTACCCTTGGAAATCTTAGATGCACATACATTTAATAAGGTGAACGTTCCTATATAACATGAAATGATCCATAAAGTAAAAGTTGAAATTAATTTTGTTACCATTTTATATTTTATTTATAGTTTCAGTAATTTGACCGTGAAATCTTCGTGACTTAACGAAAAGCGCTGATGTCACTTCAACTTTAATTATGAGGAAGAAAAGGAACACCAACATATGAAAGAACATATTACAAATAATTTTTAAATATTTCATTTTCGAGAAACTTTAACTATTTCCTTGACTCCTCACTTATCTCAGTTTTTGTTTAATTCTTTGTTTGTCATATTAATTGTTATAGTTAAAATATTCGCATTTTAAAAGAACTATTATTATTATGTCTTTGTAGTAAACTAATGCATTAATTAATTTAGCAAATAGCGATAATAAAATAACTATAAAGTATGTCCAGCAGTTAGTATATTCCAGTTGTAATTTATTGGAGTATAAAATTAGTAAATTTATTTCGGTTAAATTTTCCGATTGAGGTGGGTCTCGGTCCAGTACTAATCTTATAGATCAAGGCTTGAAGCAGGTAACAGCTAAAGTTTAACTTTTATCTCGAATGAACTTTTGGCTATGATTTCTTAAGTTCATGCAATAATTTATTAAGGGTAAAAAAATCGTTACAAAGTTTAGTAATTTATTCAGAAAATATTTTGTATATTTGGTGGAGTTCTTTCTTACACATTATGTATTTAATATTTGAATGTAACTTATTTATTTTATTTATTTATTTCAAAACTAAGATACAGCTTAATTTTATTACTAGTTTAAAGTAATTTATCAATACAACATTTATATTTGAAAAATACAATTCAAATCAAAATAATGGAGGTAGATTTGTTTTGTTATTAATTACAGTCAAGTCAAGTTCGATTCATAACTACCCGCCTACTACACTATGTTTTCGTTTTACTCAAATTCTTCCTTTTCGTTGACGGCTTTTAGAAAACGAGAACTATACCCACACTGCACTGTATTCTAATATTTAATTACTCTTTTATGTGTCTTTATTGCTCAAGAATAACCTTTTAATAAAGATTACAATAACTACTTATTAGTAATGTTAAAATTTTTTGACATTTCACTTAAGATCATTCCCTACATTCAAATTTATAATTTTACCTATTGTAAATATGGAAACTTTGGATGTTTAAATATTTAAATGTTAGTATTTTGGACTCTATCGCGATTATTGTGAGATAATGATAAAGTATATTTACAGCCGTAAGCGCATATTTTTATTTAGAAACAAAATATTATTAGAAATACGGCTTAGATTTATTAATGTTTTTTAATAAATCTAAGCCGGTTAAAACGACTAGTATTATACATGAAAAAAATAAAAATCTCAATTATATTGCTAGCTCGTTAAATAAAATGGTTGAATCATGCCCATTTAAATTATTTTGACCCATAAAGAGCCAGAACAGCAATTCATTCTTATCACTTTCGTATAATATAATATTTCTTGTTTTTATACCAGCAGCTACCTAGGCCAGGTACTTTTATGAGGGAAGAATACATTTTTGAATACTTTTATCCCAATACATTAACCCACAAAGACACTTTATTATATTATTGTAGACTTACATTACAAAGGGAAGGCGTGACTTTGTTTTAGAGTACGTTTGAGGTAATTCTAGGAACTACTTATCCAAATAATCAGAAAGATACTAAGAAAGTAGTATTTGTTGACAAACGGATGGAACAAGGAATGGCGATGAATGGATATTGTAAATATCTTTTTTAAGATGTACTAAATACCGTCGACTAAATGTCAAGTAACATCAATAAAAACAAGTCCAGATAATCTACCACAGACTGAATTCCGACCTTGGGGTCCTGCACCCTACCCCGACCACTCCGATCACTTATGTTCCGGTTGACTTGAGAGACGTATGTGCTTTATATTTATTTTGTGTATACGTTATTGCTTACAAAATATGTATTAATAATATTAAAAACCTCATGTAATTTTTGAACATTAATAAGGAATTATTTATAACTAATATGGACCTAATATTATAATATAGAAAACTGTTGTAAGTTTTATACTTCGTTACAACATTTCGTTGTGGAAAAATGCATAAATGAAATAACAGGGAATTTTCGATCATATACCATCATCTACCTAGGTTACAACAAATAAACTCATAAAATCGGTTTAAAAATAAACATAAGCATATAATATTATTACATACTACATGTAAATTTCGATAATCTTTTGCGTTACAATGCAAACTCTATTCTTTTGAACATAAATGAACAATTTATAAATTAATTGGTTTAATTAAATATTTATGGTTCATATCATTTTCTATTCCCCTGGCTGTACGTATATAAATATTAAAAATTAATAAGGATAACCATACATTGTGCAATATGCATGTAGACTAAACATAGATGGTCCGAATTTGATAAAGAATATATCAAAGTTTCCAATTGTTCCGTCAATTTTATAGAATTTCGGCCGAGTGGACAGTTTACTTTAGTTTGATTAAGTGCGTCGGCGCAGAGCAGATGTCGCGTCAAAGCGCAGACGACGGCGCTGTTATTCGAAATCACATATTTAATTTAAACATGATATAAACACTTCACTGTCATTTATTCTTCAATTGAAACGTATATAAATAAAAAATGAAGCTATCACAGATAGGTAGTTCTCACGTGAAATAAAATAACTTTTTATCTAATATTCAATATGTAGCACATGAAAATGAGCACTTTTCGATATGTGAAAATAGTCGGTAATAATATAGACTAATATATTGTAATTGTATTGCTTGTCTAGGTTTAAGGTAGACTACTGATGTCTAACATTTAGTTCAATATAATCATTCGCTTTACTATTTAACAAATGTAATTATATTTAAACGTTTATATAAAATGATATAATTTTGTAACTTGCGTCAAATATCAGGTTGTAGCCCAAATCTAAATCGTGACGCCTCTAGTGACTAGACGATTATCTGGTAGATAACACGTCAACTACCACTTCACGGCTATTTGCTTTATAAATTAAATTGTAATCTTATCTAATATTGTTGTAAAACTTTGTCCCTTATATTAATAACTATTTTTATTAAACTAAATTATTTTATTAAAAATTATCCACGAGCATTTCTAATTCATTAAATATTCGTCGTCGAAAATTGTTTCCATCTAAGGGAATAAAGGAATTTTTAGCTTTGCCCCTATTTTATGCAACGCCATAAATTTCATCAAAATCTTTTCAGTCATTGAGATATCAACTCTTACCATAATAGCACAAATATGTATGTTATCATTTATTGTACATATTTACATTATATTTTATAACGGCATTAGTTGATCCATGTTTCGGCGTGCTTTGTTTTAAAAACGCAGCCCTTATAACCGACAAATAGAACAAACAGATTAATAACATGGAATTAAAAACCATAAAACTTTGATAAATAATATAAAATATGTAGTTTAACCATATTTTGTTGATGGTACGACAATATTACTGGGTCAATACCACCGGCTGTGAAGTTGTTACTTAACTATTAAATATTATTGTTTTTCATTCCATAAATAGATTGATAAAGAACTGCTTCTAAAAGTTTAACAAACAGATACTGAGCCTTAATTAATCAACTTAGTTTCATTTACATTAGAAACTTGCGCTAAAGGTGTATCCTGTCCAATTTTCCTACTTTGTTTTTCAATGTTTTTAACAAAATAGCCAAAAGATTATGCTCAATTACTAAAAACAATTTCGTTTTTTTTCGTATACGTCCATTTATTCTACAAATAACCCTTCTCTTGAATCACTATGTCTATTGATCAAAAGTATATTAAAATCAGTTGGGTAGTTTAGATAATAATCAATCGTACATACGCTAGACAGCGGGAAACGACTTTATTTTATCATCATCATCACAACCCTTCGATGGCCCACTGCTGAGCCGGGTCTCCTCCACAGAATGGGGAGTGGGTTAGGCCATAGTCCACCGGGCTGGCTCAGTGCGGGTTTGCAGACTTTACAAACCTTTGAGAACTTTAGTGA
>JAOPUB010031937.1:0-11195 GCA_027564055.1 Neptis clinioides
CTGGGATTTGAACTCACAACCTATTGATTGTGTCGATCATGAATCCAATGCCTGAACCACTGAGCTACTGGTGCTTTTATATATTATTTAAAATGTTTAGTCCAGCAAAGCTAGCATACTAGTAAATTAATATTAGATAACTAGTAGATAAAATAGCCTTCGCTAATTTCAGTCATAAATAACTAAGAGACACAAAGAGAAAGGTAAATATTCCAAGAATTTTTTAATCTATATTTTTGTCAGTTAGACTAAATCTAGACTACCTTGACATTCAAATATTTTCAATCATAAATATTGTAGATTGCTTTCACCTTGAATGATTGAAAGGAGTTGATTTAAATAAATATATTTTATTTTTAACTATAGACTTAAATCATCTATCTAAAGAAAGATTACCATTATTTTGAAATTCAAAATGGGACATCAGGTTTCATGTGGTCCGAGTTCGATCCCACACTCGAGCACACACCGACGACTTTTCTGAGTTATGCATGTTATGTTAAGAAATTATATATCACTTGCTATAACGGTGAAGGAAAACATCGTGAGGAAACCTGCACTCCTGAGTTCACTATAGTTCGTAAAGGTGTGTGAAGTCTGCCAACCCCCACTGGGCCAGCGATGGATGGAGCCTAGCCCCCTCCCCATTCTGTGGAGGAGATCCGGCTCAGCAGTAGGCCATCGAAATAGAGGGCTCCATTTAATATGATCTCGTCAAATATAATTTACTTACTCGGACATAACTGAAATTTTAGAGAAATGTTAGAAACTTTGGGAAACAAAAAAATAATGCGTTTCGTGTTCCATAACTTTGTTGTGTAAATTTTTGAAAACTGGTTTATTACTATCCAATGTACGTTATCGTAAGCCAAGTCAGCTAATTTTATGTATTGTAACAAAACATACAATTTAACTTTATTTTCGTCATCAGGAATGTCTCTCTCAAAACGAAACCTCTGGTCATCTTTAAGTTGACCGACTGCCATAAAGATGTTCGTGTAACATGCGAAAACGCTAGACGGATTACTAATACCAATTAACTTTCCGATTTTAAATACGACTGTCGGAATAAAAGTTCGTTTATACCAAACTTATATTAGAAATTTTATTTCGACACTCAATTTTATGGTAACATCATACTTTTTGGGAATACTCAGAGAATTGTTTGTGATATCTGAGAGGGTACATACTTGAGGTCCTCAATCATAATTTACATTTACATATTTTTAAAATACTATTTGGTGGTAAAAAAACCGCCGCCCGCGCTTCGCTTCGGTTGTTTAAAGTAAAATCATCAGGATAAGTCTAGCGAACCATCATTGAAAAAACGACGAACGATTATAAAATCTGTCAGTGCAGTAGGAGCAAAATGGAGATGACTTACTGATTTCAATAAATGGCATATGCGAGTATATCACGCGGGAATAGTGTAGCGTCGTATCATTGAAATTTTTTTTAAAAACAATGCAGTAGAAACAAAATGGCTATATGTTTAATATTTAAATGTATTGACCATATCAATATCCCCCCTGTGCACTTAACAGGTCTCACTGGTACGAATATTGGCCGCCGGGACCCTCTAATCCTTTAAAGGGGAGGATATTGTTAAACGACATCCGAACATTCGTCCTTGACATATTTATCACAAACACAATATTAATATATTTCTGTAAATTCCTATTCTTCATATTTGTATTTTCTGAGTAACGTGTGTCTTCCTTATTATTAATCACCTTTGTTTATAATTACAGAGTCTAATAACAACCGTAGTACAATTATTCACAACCGAGGGACCAGCACATTCGGAATGGAAGAAGAAAGACACTGGGGTCCTGTGCCTCATCAAGGACAACGGGAAGCGGTCCTACTTCTTCCGCATATACTGCCTATACAGAAAAGCAATGATATGGGAACATGAAGTGTACTTACAAATTGAATATAAGAGCCCGAGGCCGTATCTACACACATTTGAGGCGGAGGTAATATTTTTAAATCTAGCTCTACTGAATTCATGAATTATTAAGTTTAAAATTACGGTTAGAATTCACCATACTAGTCTAAGGTTTATCGATCGGCTCTACTAAGTTCATTAATTTAAAAAAGTTAAATTTTTAGCAATATGTATGTCGGAGAATAAATCATAATGAAGTAGAATCATAACAATGTAGATACCGCGTGGTTACGCAAACACAACGTTAGATTATGTTTGGACAGTGAAAGTGAGTGATCACATATGTGGCAAGGGACCGCCTCCCTAAACCTACACGATTGGTCGCAAGTCCAAGGCACTGCGCTGGGTTCCTGTCAGAATAGTCAGAGATCGTAATGTCTAGTTATATTCGGACTGTATCACGCCCGTAGCTCTTTTTCTTTTTTTTACTTTATATTCTAAAATATATATATTTAAACGTGTTGATATATTAAAATAATATGGTTATTAAAATGTGATTTAGTTATGAGTTGATTTGTATAAAATTTTACAACCTCAAAAATTGTTCTGTAAATTTACCGCTCAGTTTCCATCATAAATTTTGCTTTAAAATCACATGGCAGGATGATTCCTGAATATAATAGAACTAGACGATCCGCGCTACTTCGTCCGCGTGACCCTCCACTCCTATGGGGAAGCCTCGATAAATGGACTATCCAACACAAAAATAATTTTCAATTCGAATAAAGTAGTTCCTGAGATTAGCGCGTTAAAACAAACAAAGTCTTCAACTTTATAATATTAGTTTTAAATGTAGAGATCCTTCAAATAAAAATAGAAAGTGAATATTTTGAAACCATAGATATTAAATATAATAAAAGGATACAATGATACCACATTCATAAATAATATTGTTACAGGATTACATGACAGCATTTAACTTCGCGAGCGAAAGTGAGGCGTCGGCGCTTAGAAATATACTTATTGAAAAAATTGAATTGCGGAAAAAGAGAAGAGAAGGTTAGTATATATAACGCTGTATTATATAAGAATGAAGGTTAAAATAACGATTAGCAGACTGTTTAAACTACGTTTTTACGTAATTATCGTTTAAACAAACTAATAGATTGTGCTAAGAAAATTTAGTAACACTCATAACGTTTACATAACTATTATAAACTATCAGTAACAGGTGAAACTAGATCTAATACTATTATTACTCCTATTAATAATTAAACTTTTTGAGATTTTACGTAATATCTTTTATAATTCTATCTATTGGGTAATTAATTCGATTTAATGAATATCACAAGGCATTAAGACAAATTTACTTTTATCTATTTATCACACAATATTAATTTTTTTTCACACCGTTTGCTTGCGCGCCTGAGAATGCAACCTCATTCGGAACAAAGAGCCCCACTGACGCTATTTGGGAACTTCAACCAAATGTTCGACGCCACAAGGAGAAGTGTAGCTGAGAAAATGTACTCCGACGACATCAGGATGAACAGACGTCTCCACGAACTGTTCAAGCACGAGAAGTTTTCATTCGCAGAGCAAACTATCACTGGTTCCAAGCTACTCAGTAGTCACTACTTTGATGACCAAAACATGAGGGTTGCAGACTTCGTTTCGAATAAAGTAGCGGTATGGAAGAGTGTTGCCAACGGGAATCTATATCATATGCATCGTGATATTGCCAAATTTATCAAAATGACCAGACCACATGCTACAGTGGACGTGTACTCGGGAACCCATGGACACATGGCACTAAGAACTGGTCACTCTAAGAAAGATGTTTATTTAAAAGCATCATGGTTCCCCATACCTAAATATATTTGGGCAGTTGTCCACGATAAGAAAAATGAACGAGCAGTAGCAATAGTGGTTTTGAACGACCCTTTTGTAGCCGTCAGTGAGATCAAAGATTCTGTATTCTGTGAAAGCTCATGCAGCAAAGTGCTGTGGGTGCATGAGTTGAGGCGCAATCGCAACTATGAGAGTCCAATATATGGTTTGGCCTTTTGTTGCAGTGTTCATAACTTTACAAATATTGTCACTGAAATGCCAAAAGCAATTCTAGCCAACGTTCATGAAGGTCACGAAGGATTACTTACAGAATTAACTAGTTAATACTCTTGTGCATTATTTTTTTTTATTTTCTAAACATCAAATAAGTAAAACAATAATTTGTATAATTTTTTTATTAAAAATTAGTATAGTGTTATTGTTATGTTCATAGTGCCCTTAATCCTTTTCAGCAATAGCAGTAAGATGTCTGTCAATCTCTGTTTCAGATAAAACCCTGAAATCATAAAATATATTTAACACTTTTCTAAATACAGAAATAACTGTATATAATAAATTAAATACATTATTTTTACCTGAATTTAGGATTATCCTTAGAAGCCACCCCAACTTCAATCTCAGAAGACTTGAAGTCCACAGATAACACTTGCGATAAGCATGAGATAGCAAGCTGGATAGCTTCATCAGAAGATAAGTCTGCACGTTTCTTGAGCTTCTTCTCAAGATAAGCATTTGCATCAGTAGTTTTAGAACCAGCAGCAACAGCTTTGTATGAGCAATAGTAGCCGGATGGGTCGGTCTTGTAGACACTTGGGCCAGTCAACTCATCATATGCAACCAACATCATACCTAAAACAGTCAATAACACTGAGTACTTGTCTTGGTAATTATTAAACAGTTTTTTTCAAATTTAATTAGAAAAACAACACAACTTGCCATAAATTAAAATTGTAAATAATAAAGAGGGGCAAAACCTTAGGCTTTTTATTTTTATTTGAATTACTCAAGACAATAATCAAAACGTGTAGTTTCCTTAAGCAATGGAGAATGTAATAAATAATAAACTATTCATCAATAAATATTTTTATCTTAAACATGCAGGTACACTTACTACATCCAAGAGGACGCATCTCTGCATTTTGTGTGTACACTTGAGATATATCAGCAATGCGTCGGCACAGGATATGTATGGGAATGTCTGACCCATATTTGTAGTTCCAGTTGGCTGCTTCATAACGGGCCCTTTGCACTTGAGACTTGCTATCCGCTGAAAAAATTACAGATAATCATCTAGAATGTTAACTATACTTTTTTATTTAAATGGGGGGAAAGAGCAGATGGTGTGTGACCACCATGACTCATGAACATTGGCAATACTAGAGATACCCCTCATGATTTGCTGATGTATTGCAACCTCCAAACTTTATTTACTTGAAGAATTATACATTTTTAAATAACAAATTTATTTAAATTATTTAATCGAAATGGACTAAACAAAATGTTTTTAGTATACAGCTCAGCTTATTACCTGTCATGCCAGTCATTACACATCCAATCCCGTCAGTTAGGCTGAACAGATGTGTTACAGAAGAAGGGTCCAAAAGACGGTCAGGCACTTTTCGTTGTGCAGCCACTACTGCACTATCGGCGCCTCGTAATGCTACCGATGTGAGACCACCTTGGTTGATTGCTTTCAACGCATATTCTGCAGAAACAATTAGATCATAAGAACTTTAAATATTTCTATACATATTTAAGTTATTATTAATATAATTCTATAGTTTTATAATACAATGCATCAGAATCACTTGAAGAGCCCAAGACACTCACCAACTTGATATAATCGCCCTTCAGGTGAAAAGATAGTAATATGTCTATCAAAACCGGCACTGCTTTCACGGGCCATTTCTTAATGAAATCAGGGGAAATATTTTATTTTAAATTATAAGAATTCTTAAACTCCGAAGTTTGACAGCCGCACAATGATTGACAAAAATGCAAAGTATAACCAAAGATTACATATACAAGGTACAAAGATTATATATACAAGAATAAGGTATAACAATTTTCAACACTCATCAGGAGCACTAATTATTATTGCCAACTTATATTTTCTTAGAATTTAAATTTAAAAAAAATAATTGTTTGTAAACAAATGAAGGAAAAACAAATATTTATTAAAGAATTTTACACCTTTTAAGTTGAAATTCCTTATTTAATATCAAAAACAGAAAGAAATGTATAATTCATACGAAAATAATTATTGATAAAAAAAACACATAAAATTAAAGAATTTTTCATTTCACTAAAAAATGTTACAATAAAAATTCTAAGCTATAAGAAATGTAAAGCAAAATATAAGAAGATAATTAACTTTTAACTAAATATTTCCGCTTTTGGCAATACTAGTAATCGTATCTCTATGGTTCATTGTCGCTCGCTGTCATTACGGACCATAGTTTAGTTTGTCAAACTGTCAGTTGTTGTTTGAGTGGTATTGTGCATGGTTGTGTGATTGTAATTTTTATTTTGGTTTTGTTAAGCCTTTCTTGATTATTGCAACAATTTTATATGAAAGAAGTCTGATTGCCTGCGTATCACAGATGTACTATTAATATTTCTACATCTCATTCATTCATTTATCGATAATTTTCACAAAATAAAGATGCAAGAAACCGTTACAAACACAAACGAGAGGAAATCTCTATTTTCTTCATTCCTGGAGGTCATGGAAGCACGGGATAAGCAAGCCCAAGCTGAACGGCAGCTTCAGGAAGAAAAGTATCAGAGAAGGACCCAAAGAATTTATGATTTTCATGGTAAATGGCGATATCTTAATCACCGCTCATTTAACGATTTATTTGAATTTTTAACTGAAAACGAACTTTAGTAACACGGAAAATATTCAAAAAATTATGCAATTTATATTTATTAAAACAAGTCTATTAATAGGGAAAGTTTTTTAATATAAATTCCATCTTTTATCCAAAATTAAGTTACTTATACACTTATATTTACTAATTTAAATTAAATTAATCTTGAATATAGCTAATTTGTTATTTTAACCTAATTAAGTAATGTATTGATATTAGAAATGGTTAGTATATTTTTATTAAAACAAAGAAATATTTGTATATAAAATGGAAAAATGAATTCCTTATGTACTGTACAAGTAATGGAGTAAAGAAAACATTTTTTAACTATGTCTTGGAATAATAATAAAATAGTTTACAAGATATTGGTTGTGATAGAAAACTGATCATCAATTTAATATAATCTTTAGAGGAATGTATTGAATTAAATTTACACCATTACCTGGAGTTATTCTTAAATAATAAAAAAAAATGAATTAGATTAAAGTTTAACGCCCCGTAAAAATATGCATTTAATGATGCAAATAATAATTATGTTAAATTATAAGATTCCTGGAAGTAGATATTTAAATTTTAATTGGTATAAATTAGTAATCTCATTTAATATAGGAGCTGCTGTAGTGTTTTTTATAGTATAAATTGTGAATACCTTCTGTTTTATGAAAATAATTGCTAGCTGAATAATTAATTATTAACAACAAATTACCAGAATTGACAAAATAATTATCCAGTTAAATTCGAAAAAAGAGAAGTGAGATGGTTTCAGACTCATTCCAGACACCCAATACGTAGACCTGACTATCTCACTTATGTCCAATTAATGCAGCAATTTTCCTAGCTACTTCATGCTCATTTTTCAAACTTACAGTTCATGAGCAAAACAATCTATATAATATCAACATTGTTTATGGGTTACAGTTACCACTCACTATCAGGTATCCTACTACATTTGCCTACATTGGCCTTTATATGTTATGTAAAAAAATAAAATTTCTCATGATAGTTAATAGAAATAATGGTTGATAAGCTAGTCAATTTGCAAAATTGAAATATATATATTTAATATAGATCGTCAACAACGCGAAGCAGTGGAGCTCCGCCGATGCCTGGACTACGTATCTCAACATGCACATGTCCTGGAGTCAGTGCTCCGGAATGCATCAAGTTCGAACGAGGGAGTGCCGCTGTCGGCAACGCTGGTGCGCCAGGCGGCAGCCTTGCAGCGCTGCATGGCGCAGTGTGTGGCCAACGCGTCCAGGATCCGACAATTGCTGACTGCTGCTCACCAGCCGCAGATGGATACTATGCTAGCTAAAATGGTAAGTTTTACTCTTGTACATTCTTTTAATAATTAACACTATTCTTGAGTTTCTTGCAACTTCAAGCCCAAAATGTTGGGATGCCTATGCGTTTTAGCAAAGTGGAAATATATCAAACAAACATATTCCCTTCAAATACGTATAAATAAAATTGGAGTTTGTAATATTAAAATAAAGGCTTTTTACAAAGTGCATTGAGGTGTATACACGGTTCATATATTAAAATATATTTTTTTAAATTTTGTCTGTCTGGCTATTTGTTTCGGCTAATCTTTGAAACGGCTGGATCGATATGATATAGAGAGTAAACTTTTGTCTAAGAAACATAAAAGATTTCACCATTATACACCTCAGCGAAGCGAGGGCGGGTCGGCTAGTACTTACATACGTATATAAATGTACGTGACTGTGCCTTCAACGAAATACATAAAAGTAAATAAGAAGTACATAAATGTTTAATTTAACAATAACAAGACATTGTCAAGAGGAGAGCTGGTGGCTGGTGGCTGGTGGCGCAGTCGGCGAGCTTCCGCCACCGTCACCGATGGCATCTTCAATGTTACCTTTATACTTTTACTTCCTTACAGTTTTTGTGCTGTCTTTAAACAAAGAAAACCTGTGTTTGCGAATAGCGAAAGTTTTTAAATGTATTATAAAGCTGAAGAGTTTCTTTGTTTGTTTGAACGCGTTAATCTCAGGAACTACTGGTTCGATTTGAAAAATTCTTTTTGTGTTGGATAGTCTATTTTTATCGGTTAAGGCTATAAAACATCACGCTACGACCCACAGGAGAGGAGCATATCGCGAATGAAATCGCGCGGGTCGGCTAGTCTGTACTAATATTGTAACGCCGAAGAGTTTGTTTGTTTGTTTGAACGCGCTAATTTCAGGAACTTTTGTTTCGATTTGAAAAATTATTTTTGTGTTGTATAATCCATTTATCGAGGAAGGCTAAACAATTCTAAAAAGCGTGTACCATGAAAATCTTTGCTAATTTATTAAAGGTCTGAAGAAAAGCGGCACTCCTAGAGTCCTAAGAATCCCGGTTCTTTGTTCACCGATACCTGTAGCTAGGAATTATTAAAACAAATATTTTATACTGGTCATCGCACTTGGTAACTATCCGTTCACATAAGTATGTGTGGACAAGTCGGACAACCATTTGCTTTGAATTCATATATATTCTGTGTTGCATAATTATACTAAAAACAATAAATCTTCATGACACGAAGACGTGATAGATCGCGGCGAGCAAATATAAATTCACCTTGTTTAGTCAGGTGAAGGTTATCAGTAATATTTTATAGTAATTATTCGTAATCGCTACACTCATGGTCGCAGTATGGTATAACAAATGGTATTTTAATTATATGAAATTAGTTAACACTGACCGAATACGTCTTGTGGTATAAAACACAGTTCAGATAGACCGACGCTATCGTTAAATTTAGCGAATATTAGAATTGTTTTAAAACGTATAATGGAAAGCTTGACGTAGGCTTCTATAACTTTTTTTTATCCATGTAATACAAAAAAAATTCAGGGCCGATACCAATTAAGTATGCTAAAGAAAAACATTAATAGGCGACTTAGATTTTCCTTGATTCTTTTTATTAATCTATACTAATATTATAAAGCTGTTTTGCTTAAGTTTGTCTGTTTGAAAGTGCTAATCTCAGGAACTACTGGTTCGATTTGAAAAATTATTTTTGTGTTGGATAGTCTATTTATCAAGGAAGGCTATAGGCTATAAAATATTTAGCTACGATTCATAGGAGCGGATCATCACGCGAATTAAGTCCCGCGGGTCGGCTAGTAGTATTTATAATATTAGTAGGATATGCGGAAACAATAATATTATATCCAAAGCCAAAGATAGCCAGAGCAAAGTATTAGGCTTATAAAGCTAGACTTTGTCCGGTTGACTAGTATGATATAGAAGTTATATAAGTATTAGGTATATAAAAAAAGAGATTGTTTTTCATATGAACCAACCTACTTGTACATTAAACAGTCGAAATATCATATCGAATGTCGGTACGTAAAGATATTGAAGAAATTTTTTTTTTTTTTCAGCATTTTCTTCTTTCTTCCTTTCTGTCTGAAATGTTGTACACATATAGTTTGTAATCTGAATTATCACATAACATACTACTTATACCGGAAAAAAATTTTCAGTTTCTGCAGTATAGAGGAATTTTATTTACATGTCATAAAGATCACAACGACATTTTTAAACATACAGTTTGTAATTTGCATTATCACATGAGTAGAAACGATGATACAACTGATCTTAACTTCGAATTTCGGTCTATGAATATTGTAAATAGGAGACGTACTATTCTAAGAACCCGGTTTTTTAGCGATTCTGTATCCGAAGGAGCAAGCAAGAGGCTACGAAGAAAATTGCTTTCCTTTCATTAGGAAAGCAATACTGAGGATCTTTGAGGAAATCACACAGATTCATAGTCCATTACTAGTGCTGCAATCTTGTAGACGCGTGTTACTAGCAGGTGTATTGTAAGTACAGAGATATCGATAATCTGGTGACAGTTTCCCGAGAGCACGAAGCGTGTAAGATTGAAGCAGTGATGTCTGATTTGAGCAATTACCGAGCCCCAGGGAAAGTTGGTCGCGTCACGTACACGTATCAAGATATCGGCTTTGTTTTGAGCGACCAGCCCACCACTGCTCACTCCTCATTACTCATTGCACATTGCTCATTGCTCATTGCGTGGCTGTCGGATTATCGCCCCTTTCTAGTTATTCTACTCACTCGTGTTTTTATTCAATAATTCATCACGTACTGTTTGTAATTTCACTCGTCATGTTAAATTCCCGTAAAATGTTTTATCAATACGACTATTTTTAACGAGTCATTGAAAACATTAATGTAGGCTTAACTTAAGTTAATTTTGCCTGTCTTATAGATGCGAATGGTAATGATGTTCTATAATTCGTTAAATCATTATTCAAAGGTTGGTTAGGTTACACAAATATTCGTAGATTCACTTTGAAAGGTAATAATCGCGCTTTCCATTTAGGGCTTGGCGTATGGTTAAGTTTTCTATGAACCGCTGACATTAGAGATGCACGCTACTCCAGTCACATGCGGTGGAGTCAAAGGGCAGATGCTTGATTATGCGTTTTTGTTTTTAAATGATATTTGAATTCGTAATGAAGTAATACGAATAGAATACACAATACAAAGGTTCTCACGAGTCACTTTGCAACGGCCTGTGAATGTCGTTTTTGGCACAC
>JAOPUB010031946.1:0-11193 GCA_027564055.1 Neptis clinioides
TACAACGTTGGTGTCTTCAAAAGCAGAGTTAATAGGTACCTTCTAGGTAAGCGTGATACACCCTAGACCATATCGTACTTAACATCAGCCAGATAATGGTCAAACGCTGGCCTATAAATAATAAAAAAAAGGTCATGTATAAGGTCCTGGTACTGTTATCTTACCTCGCCATTTTCCAGTGGCTTAGGACTAACAAATTGAGTTGAACAAGACGGCTTCTCAGCTCGACTGGTTCTTTTAATTCCCCTCGCTTTTCTTCTTCTGCGTTCTGGTCGAAGATCCCATAATTTGCGCCAATGATCCCTGTCTCCGAATGCTCGAATCATACGCCAATCATCACCGTTTTCTGTTGAAGAAACTTCTAACGACCAAGCCAGAGGGCGGGGTGACGGTCCAGACTTGATGATGACGTGTAGAAGCTCCATTTTCTGGAAATAAATAAATATAATATTAAAGAATATATCTGTGAGATAGTTGTTACAAATATCTAATGCGCTTGTCTACAGTAGCACCTGGAATAAAGAGACCTTAAAGTCCAACTTTAGAATAATATGTAAATCGAATATCTCCATTACATTCAGCAAACAATAGGCCATAACATTATACGTAATGTCTTCTGAATAATAGTGTGAAACTTTACTTTATTTACCATAATAACGGTCCATGGACAAACCAAGAAGATAAATACATAACTTAATATCAGTATGTTCAAATCTTTATGAGGAGACTAACAATTTTGTCATTGATACCTCCATAATCCATGGATATTATCAATAAAATAGAATTGCTGTTGGATTGACAATTCATTTCCAGCTATGAAGCTGGCTTAATAGTCACGTTTATTTTTTTGTATGTGGTGGGTGACCACCGTGGCAAGAGAGAGAAATGCTTGTCTTGCCGATGCGTTGCCACCTGGAATAAAATGAGGAAGAGGAATGGAGAGATGAATGCTACGGTTTTATTGAACCCCGAGTGTGAGCTCAGAATCCACTAGAATCAGAGCATCAACGGAATAGAAGAGGGAGAGGTAAGTCTGGCCCACATGCGGGTCGACCGGAACATATCAGAGACCTTTAGATTCGCATGCTGGTCGAAAGACCGTCGAGGAACAGATCCCCTATCGCATAGGGGTGCTGGGTTACTCGCCTCTTACTCGATGCTCTCCCAGCGGCAGAAGGGAATTATAATATCAATAATCTAACCCGTCCCCTCGTGAGGAGAACTTACAAAACAAGGTTTATTTAAAAACTTGGAATAACAATGCTTAATAAAAAAAATATGGTAAACTAAAAGGCATGGTTTAGAGGTAAAGCTCGTTTTGTAATAAGCCCGAAATAGTGCAACAAATTTAGATAAAATTTCAATTTCAATTTTGACAAATCTAAAAAACTCCATTTTTTCCATCTCCTCATCATTTATTGATTATTACGAAGAAATATCCAGAACAATTTCTTTATATTGATTGTAGGTGGTCTTAGAAATCGTTGACTAAGAATATGACCATGTTCAATATAATAATTCATTGCCATCTAAATTATCATTTGACAAGCACTTAGCCATTAAAACATCCTCCTCAAACTCGTGAATGAGAGATAGATCGCATCATTAAGAGTGCAAACAAAACAGCCAAGACAGTAGCAGTAGCAATTAGTCTTGGTCGTGCACCCGCTATTAACACTGCGACAAGCGCTGTGGGAACACTCGACAAGTGATCTACAAACAAATAAACTCCGGATGGTGTAATGGATACTGCTTGTTTGTTTTAAAAGTTCATTAATTAACTCATTCCATTTCTTACTACATCAAATGCTTTAGAAATTTAATTTAGACCACCGGTTTCTTTATATTATTCAAGATTACTGTTGCTACTAATATTATTTTCAAAAATATCATTTACTGAGCCTAAATTAGTCTCATCTTTAGTTTTGCCTTTAAATACCTTAGATTTGGCTTCTTCTGGTTCTAATCTATTAAAGTTTTAAATTATTTGCTTTGTTTTAGAAAATTTCCTTTTCATGTGACATCGTAGAATCACAGGCCAACATTAAACTACTTTAATAACTTAAAATACTAAATTAACTTAAAGCTTATACATTAAATATTTATATGTTGACATTAATTTGATTAGGACGTTAAGACGTTCAGACCATTTTACAGGGCAGGCGTCACCCTCCTTTTTTATGGTAAATAGGGGCAAAACGAGCAGACGACTCACCTAATGGTAAGTGGCAACTGTTCCCTATTGGAATCGTACTTACAAGATAGACATTTGTCAAGAAAATTTGCGTCTTGCCTGGCCTTCATTTTTTAAGTTTTTCTTACACACAAATTTCAATGTTTAAGTTAGAATAGATAACTGTTCGGCATGCAGATTTTCCAATGATGATTTCTTGCATTATTGAAGCCAGTTCGATTATTAACAATTATTGCAACTCTTAAAAGTTTATATCAAATTATTGTCCTTTCCAGTATTCTCCTGCTACTACCTTCCAAAGTAGAATATCAAAAATATTTTCAATAACTTGGGTCATCTTTATCATTAAAAAAGATACTATAATTTCTGTTAAAATAAAAACATTAATTAAAATATTTTTTTACAGGTTCCCTAAAGATGAAAGAAAACTAAAACTTTGGATAGAAAATATGGGCTTTGATTTAGACTGGAAGCCTTTAGAAGGAAATGTTTTGTGCTCACTACATTTTTCAAATGAATGTTTTAGTGGTAACCATCTAAAGAAAGACAGTGTTCCTACAATTTTTGAAGATGATGAAAATTTAGAAATGAATTATGAACCACTTACTGATTCAGATATATGTATTCAAGATGGAGCAGTTGATAGCTTTGTTTTCACTTATAATGAAACTAAAAACGAGATAGTAGATTTAAATGATACATTTCAAATTAAAGAAGAACTAGATATTATTGAAGATGTTGAAAATGAAGGTTTTATTGGTACAGATGTGCATAAAATAAAAAAAGAGATAAAAAGTGAAAGAGAAGGCTTAAATGACAATATTAAAGAAAGATTAAACTTCAAAATAGATATAATTAAGGAGGAAGTGGTAGAAACTGATAGCCTTATTACAGCCAACAGTGAGGGAAATATGCATCATGACCATGAACATGAGATAAAAAATGAACCAGAAGACAGTAGTGAAATAGCTATGAAGGAAGTAATATGTAAAACAACATCGAATAGAAAACTAGTAGAAGAAAGTAATGAAGAATCTCTTGATGTTGAAGTTGTACTGAAGAATGAAATAAATAAATATTATGAAAATTTTAAACGCAAGAATGAAGAAGTTGATATTAGTGATATGGAAGATAATACAATTGAAGACTGTAATCCAGTTAATTTTCAAATAAGTACAAATGATGTAAAGTCTACAAAAAGTAAACACCATAAGAACAAAGTGTTTATATGTGATAGCTGCAACACACTCTTTAAAAATAAGTCTGCTCTAATACAGCACATACAGAAGCATCCAAAAGAATTAATCAGTTGCAATGCCTGCAGTTATAAAACATATTACACTAATGATCTTAAACAGCATGTTAACGTTAAACACACAAAGAAGTCTCTTCTCTGTTCTTTTTGCAATTATGAGACATACTACCAGAATGATCTTAATAAACACATAGATACTAAACATGCAATAAGAAAGAGATTCACTTGTTCCATTTGTTGCTATACAACAAATAATAAATCTGAATATAACAAACATGAACATGTTAACAAACCTAATCGGACAAGTTTCTCGTGCACATATTGTAAATACTCATCATATTACAAAAAGGATCTTAAGAGACATGTTAACAGTATCCACACTAAAACCATAACTTTTAGTTGTTCTTCTTGCGATTATAAAGCATATCGTAAAACCCATCTTGATCTTCATATTAATGCTAAACACAGCAAAACTGCTCCTTTTGATTGTTCCTTTTGTAGTTTTAAGACATTTTACAAATATGATTTGAATAAACATATTCGAGTTATCCATTCCTAAACTATAACCTGTTAGATAACAAAGAAGCAAAACATATTGGAGAAACAAGGAATAATGAAGTTGAAATCTATAAAATTTTATTACATTTAAGTTTGTTGAAAAGATTGTTACACTGCAATAAGAAATATTTTTTTAAATATGGTGTTAATAAATTGTAATAATTTTGTTTTGCTGTTTTATTTTTTTCATTCTCTTTGATCTTTAAGGAAGTTACGATTAATTCAAAGATAATATGATTAATTCTGGTTCCTAAATACAAGACGTTTGTCATAAAGCGTTTTTGAACCACCGACTCGGAAAAAACTCATATTATGGTTGGCAATACTTACTGTAAGGGAATTAAAATTTATTGAAATAAAACTTAAGACTCTAGATACTGAAATTAACTTACAAGAAGAGAAATAATATTCACATTGCTTATTTACACCTACAAAAACGAAAAGTTTATAATGTGGGTGACATGTTAATAAACTTGTTTCATTTTTAATTATCAAACATATAAAATTAAATTATTATACAGTAGGTACTCCTCATTTTTAACAGAAGTAGCAATCCCTTGGTATATTTATTATAAATTTTAGTTTTACGAAATTGAAAACTGTATCACTCTTAAGAGTCGGTAACATAAGTTACTTAAGTCAAAGATAATATATAGCTCGCGCCACGTAAGTATGATGATGACCTTGTTGCGCACAAGTCATATTTAGGACCTTTTTAAAGAAGCGCGGAGGGCTCCAGCAGTGCGTCACATGCGATTTGTTCTAATGCGAAGTTTCAGTTTCCGCGCTTCTGCTATTTGTCAAAACAGTAAGCGTCACGGATGTAATAGCTAATGCAGTCGGACAATAAACTCAGAATGCGCAATGTTCTCCCTCTATTTTTTCTTAAACGTAAAGTTATGTGGCGATTACTATAACTTAGTAAAGAGTATAGTTTTTAATTTAAACATGTATTTCATGCCTTAATGTAACATATCAAACTGTCTTTTTTTGAGAATATCAACTCACGTAGTTTTTTGAGTAGTTCTGGGCAGGAACTTTTCGTCGTGCTATTACTCTCACTTGTTACTCCCTCATTTCGATTGTGAATTACTTCATCCATACCATCCTGGTCTATATCTGATAATGCGCCATACCTATCTTGTATGTTGTTTTGTTTTTTTTTCAAAAGACGTTTGTTTTTCTTGTTAGTCTTCTTACTATTTTCTAAATGTGAAATATCTTTACTCGTTCTTGCTACTTCAGCAAAAGTAGGAGATTGTTGAGTTGTGATCTCCAATGGTATATTAGAATATATTGGCATATCTTCGTTATAAAACTCTTCCTTGTGTGGTGACGGTGACGGGGTAACATACATAGTAATAGCCTTTCTGTATGTGCAATTAAACTCGGCCATAATCTCTCTAATTCTTTTTTCTTTTAAATAAGTGGGACAAGTTTTAGAGAGAGCCATATGGTTCCCTTTACAGTTTATGCATAGAAAAGTATGAGTTTCACAATTATCGTGATTTCCGCCACATTTCGGGCAAATACATTTTTTAGACGGACACATTTTATGCGTGTGACCCATCTTCCAACAGCGTGAACACTGTGTTTATTATACTTCACTATTATCACTGCACTTTCAGCTCCATCAACAATTGTTGTACATCCTTAATCACAGATCTCATAGTTTGGTGATTCTGATTTCTTCATCAAACAATATGCATACTTCACAGATGAATAATGTCCTAAACGAAAGACTAGTTTTACAATATTTCTACTCAACTTCACATTGTGTAACTATGTACCTCGAAAAGACTCACAGACTATAGTTTTGTACCAGGTTCGAATATGTTGTAAGCTATCCATATACACCTCTAAGTCCAGAGACAGATCGAGCCAAGAGTGAGAGCTGTCTGAAATGAATATCATTGGATTTAAGTTATTATTGACATATAAGTTATAGCCTTCAGGATGGCAGTGAGTTGCAGCGTCATGATATGAACTTGATTCTTAACATTAAATTATTTTGAATGTGTTATAATTATATAACTAAATCATCTGGATATTGTTATATATTAAACCCTCTATCTCACGCTGATTTACAAATTTTATTCGTCGCGATATTGAAAAGAAATGGAGATATTGTTCTGGGGGTGTAAACAGTGACTCTTTTTTATCATTTGAAGAAGGAAAGTAAAAAAATGCATTTCGTTTATCTAACGCCTCAAAAAATGTGCCTCGAAGAATAAATACCCTTCATCCAACGAATAAGACGCCACAATTCTGAAAGGATTTCATTTTCATCGATTGAATTTTAGAACTTTTCACAACTGTTATACTTTGCTTAACAAATAATTTGTGGTGAGCGGATTCACAGTTTCTCTCTTTAATATATTTAAGTTGTCCGGAATCACGTCAAAATTTACTAAGGGCGGATGGGCGCTCCATTTGGCGACAGCGACAGTGAATGTCAAAGAAGGATGCCAATATTCTGTGGGTTTGAAATGTGATCCTGGGTCTACATTGAATTTAATTACAGGGACGAAACATCAATCGTACTACGTAACTATTAGATATATCATTTAATAAGTTTATGGCAAAAGCAACAATTTCAATGCCTAGGAAATCGATACTAATAGCATGATTTCATTTAGTGTTATTATAAAATTACCTATAGTCTTACTTACTTCAATTGATAACGTTTTAATTTGAATCCAAGTTAATAATACCAGTATAAGGAAAGCAGATGCGTTTAATTTACTGTTTTCTGTGTACTCTCAGCTCGTAAAGTACATTTAATATCGCACTAAGATACACTGTGAGGTTATCTTACTAACAATATCTATGTTGTTTAAATTCACACGAATATGATAATATCGTATGTTTATTGTCTATGAACGAATTGACAATAAATATATTTTTATAAGATTCTGTACACCTAAAACATCTTTATTCCTATGTGACAAATTAATGTCTATACTTTTTATTTATCACTTTTATAGTAGTTAGTAAGATCTGTTATCACTTATTTAACTTTATCTACATTATTAAATAAATATATATTTTAGAGCATAAAGTAAAAAAAGGAAAAGACTACGGGCGTGATATGGTCAGGATATAACTAGACGTTACGATCTCTAAATATTCTGACAGGAACTCAGCAGTGCTTTGGACTTGCGACCAAGCGAGTGGGTTTAGAAGGTTTTTTACAACACTCACCTTCACTGTCCAGGCTCTCTGTCTAATCTAGCGTTAGGTTTACGTAACCACGTGGTATCTACATTGAAACTACTTCACTATTATTTATTCTTCGACATATATTTGATGAAAATTGGCCCAAAAGCTGCTGAACCGATTTTGGTGATTACTCGTTCGATCTCCGTCTCCAAAATTTGACCACAATTTAAGTTAAGACATAATATTTAAATTAAGTCATAATGTTTGATTGATGATGAATCTCTGATACGGCTGGATCGATTTAAACGGGACTTCCGCTGGCAGATAGCTGATTTTGTAAGGTGTAACTTAAGCTACATTAATTTTTTAAGGCTCTATAATTTTCTCTTCGCTCGCTCTTTCAATTTCGGTCTCTATTATTTTTCCTTCATTTCCTCTACTTCTCCCTTTCGCCATTAATAATATTCCAGTTCTATAACGTTAAGTTAGCAAAAATCCTAACACTTTGGCTGCAAAAAGATATTTGCGGTTTTACTATTTTCCTTATTGTTTAAAATGTTTTTTTTATTTATTTATCTATATTGTACACACAAGGCTAAATACAGACAATTAAAAAAAATGTCGGCACGTGTAGTATTATTATCTAGCGCTGGGTTAGAATAATAATCACTTCCGCTATTTTGATCGCGTTTTGTTGATTTGTTTGATTTTCCTATTGGTTTATTTACTTCTCCCCACCAGTGGTAGGAATGTTCCCACCTTTATCTAGTCACTTTATATTCGCTGGCAAAGGCAGTAATCAGTTAGTCTCACGATTAGTCTCTGTCAGTCAACATCTCTTGAAGTGGTGCTAGTAAAAGTGTAATAATAGTGTGTCGCTATGTTACGGATATTGGACCTCTCCGACCAAGAATCCGGTGAGTTCATCCTCAGCATTTATTTAGTTACTAAAATATATACTATATACTTAATTACTTCCTATATGGAAAAGTAGGTAGCTAAGACATTTAAAAACAAAAAAAAACATTATATACAGATCTTATTATCGTTAAATTCACTTTTAAACATCAAACATTTTTTTTACTAAAATAATACACGAATTAACATTTTAACTATTTGATTTACCTTCCAAATTTATTTAGGTGCTTGCTTACGACTTAAATTTACTTAAATATTGAAATAATAAGTATAAACAAGAGTACAATAGTATTTGCAATGGTAATGAAAATAAATGTGAAATAATTGAAAGGTTTTGATGACTTTTTTTCATTTTCATCTTTTGTGTAAATGACAACAGCAAGCAGAAGAATAACGAGAAGAGATAGGTGATACGACAACTACACAGTTGATTCATAGGGATGCTTAAGACGTATGAATTGTAAATACATACATCTAACTGGTATGCGTAGAATCTTAATAAGTAGGCATTGAAGCTGACCCTGTTTAACAATTTGATAAGTTTTTTCCGCTTACTCACAGGTTTGTTCGTAATAAACAGGTTATTGAATGACCAATGCAAACAGTTTGTTAATCAGTCCGTTTCTGAGCTCTGCGTGTAGTCAGTAACTAGTGTTGTTTGAGTTTAAACGTACTACTCGTATTAACGTGTACAATGAAGGGCGCAGCCATTTTATTTATCGTTTTCGCTTCATTTATTTGCGTTAGCCACTGCAAAGACCTTATTATTGGATCCAGCTTCAACAATAGACTATTATGGCAAGAGAAAGCAGAGTATAACGCGATCCCGCTAAAAAAGCGGGTCAAGGAAGTGTTTTTCTCTGATCCCGGTCAGCAGATTATCAAGGTTTGTAAAACTATTCTGACTTTTCCTATAGAAAGGTTTATCGAGAGAAACTTGAAAAAAACAACACTAATATTGATAATAAATTGACTGTCGAGATAACATTTTTCTACTATTCCCTATATTATGTAACTACCAACTTATATTAGGTACTACAATTGCTAAAAAATTATGAAGGTTTTATTTACGGACGACATTATACAATCCTAATAAAAACCTGTGTACTCACCTAAGAATTGCAGTCAGTTTAAATTAGGGTTCCTTTTTGTACTTTTTTACTTTAGCTATAAGACGTTGTGTGATAAAAATTAAATTTAAGCTAAAAAAATGTATCTAGAAATGTTGAATAAAAATCTAAACGAATGTGAAATATTTCGTCATAATATTTTTATGCAGATATGTGTTTTGCTGTGTTGTAGGTACTAGATACTAATATGACTCATATTTTATTACATTTTCTTACGACATGGACCATATAAGGTTAAGTACTGTTGTAGATTGTCTGAGTGACTGATTGGCCTTTCTTGCTTTGTCTTTATCTAAACGACAAGGATTTTAAGTTGTTTTTGATTTGTCTAACATTTGGTATATTAAAGCTATAAATTTAAAATATTCCAGAAGATCCTAATGAAATTTTACTAGTGATTGATTTTCTGACAACCATAGTATAAAACATTGTAATATATTGTAACAGTATAATATATAGTGAAGGACACGTTCAATAACAAAATTGTAAACACAATATAATTAAAATTTTCCATATACGGTTTTTGTCACCGTTTTAAAAAAAATCACTTCTATATTTTTAAAATGGTTAAATTAATAGACACATCATTAAAAATAAATACGAGGGTTTTGTAATTCAGTTTATATTGCAAATATTGATTGCAGTTATAACCCTTCCAAGTAAGTTAAAAATATGCATGCAACCTATCGTTCGTGAATCCGACGCCTAAATCACTGGCACTTAATTTTGCTATGATATTTTTTAGCTTATATTTTATTTAAATCTAATCAAAAAAGTATTTCTTAGTGGATTTACAGGAAACACATTTAAATTAGTTTATTTTACAAGATGGTAACATGAAAAATCGAATCCTTTCATTGAATTTCTGATATTCTCAACGACATACTGCTATTGTATTCGTATAATATTGAATTAATATATGAATTTACAGAAATTAACTAAAATGAATCAAAGCACATCTATGTTTTGATTCATTTTGGTTATGATTAATATGAATCTGCGTCGTAGGTCGGGCTCTGCTATTATTCAAATACTAGCCGACCCGCCTGCGCTTCGCTTCGGGTGTTTAAAGTAAAAAAGATGAGTGTAGCACAATCGAACAAACGTACTAACCCTTGTATCCCACGGGAACTGTACTTTTTCCGGGATAAGTAGTATCTCATGTGATAACCCAGACTTAAGACTATAATATGTGTACAAAATTTCGTTCGGATCTATTAAGGTATATGAATAGTAGTCACCTATCCCAATTTTTTTGGCCTCTATCGGTGTTATAATGTCTGCATTAAAAATGTACAGAGATTCAATACCTTACATTTTTGTTAATATGCATAGATTAAATGAATATCGGTATTGGAATTTACTAACGTGTATGAAATTAGGTTAAAGCCTATTTATATTTAAGTTTAGATTCGTTCGTCTGATATTATTAAAAATACAGAGTTTCACTATTTAAAATCGGCTTGCAATTTTTTATTAAGATATTGTGCAATCTGTTTTATATATATAGTGAGGATAATGACGTTGGTTGTCGTTACATATCCATAATATGTTATTTCTAATAATAACTCCTCACCATAACATCAAACCTTCGAAGACGTTGATTTGACTTATAACCGTGAATTGTGGCAAATCTTATTCCAATACTATGTCCCACTCACACTTAACCTACTATTTTATATTGTTATCTGCATGGTATATGAAAAGTATTTATACTTACTAAGAATAAAAGTCATAATACATTAACAGAGTTAATAAATTATTTAGTCAAATTGTAGAATTAATAAGAAACAATATCCCCACTAGATATATTTTAATTGCATTAACTACCTATTGTTTTTTCTAAATGGTATGGAGTAGTCAATGCCGATATGTTTGGTAATTTTTGTATTTTATCATAGGGCATAATATTTGAGGGCACATCATATGAAAATATATTTTAGGACTTCATACAAAGACATATTTGAGATCTCATA
>JAOPUB010031956.1:0-11191 GCA_027564055.1 Neptis clinioides
ACAACGGAAAATGAAACGATAATTTGATAAATTACAAGTCATAAGGCTACGTTTTCATACGAGTTGTTAATGCGCACCATTGTTGCACAGTTTATCAAAATAGTTTGGCGCTCAGCGCAGTACTAGGAGCTTCAAAATGTAAAACAATTTAAAATACACATCCATTAACTAATTTTAAAAAGAAAAAAATATATAAAATATTCATTAGTTTTTATAACTTATGAATATTTTATTGTTGATTTTGATATAGGTGTACCTATACTTATTAACTATCAAATTTCTAGATGGCTTATTCATATTTATTAGGTACTTATTAAATATTTTAGGTGGTGCAATAGACATGACGACATTCATTTAAAACTACTGAAATAACTAAAATCACTGAAATATAAGAGAGATACTAAACAAATCCAGTATTTTTAATTGTAGTCATTCTCATTAGTCGATTTAACTATTTGTCATATATATTTTGATAAAAATTAAAATACAAAACGTATTAATTAGATTTAGTTGTTCTTAAGAATATAAGGTGGTTTTATAGTATTAGAAGTTCGTTGCTTTCTGTCTGTTGGCATTCAAAAATTTTAGGTAGGTGGTGTAGCAATAATAAAGGAGTGGGACATAACCCTAATCTTAATCGCCATTATTATTGATAATTTTATTTTTTGATCTCTAGTTTACAGTTTACCTAATCATTATATATTAAAGAAAGTGCGTGCAAGCTTTATCCACATCCTATTTCTAACTTTTTTCTTCAAAGGACCATTACAAATGACTTGTTCGGAGTTTTTATCGATGTATTACAACATTGATGAACTTTATAATTCATGGGTCTCGTATAAAATAATTAAAATTACGCATCAACATAAATATTTTAACTTGCAAGCAGCCAAGTGTTCTCGAAAGCGTGACGTCATAGACCAACGACATAATATTTGAGCATTTTGAAGCAGAATATAAAAAGTATTTTTAAAATATCATTTTCCGTGTAAACCATATTTTTCTGCAGTAACAAGATTTATTTTGGATAAAGTAGATACTTAATAACATCGTGGAGTAGTTTTTCAAAATCTATCATCATACCCAATAGACTACACCTAACATATTGCGTTGACGCACGGAATTTTCCTGCGTTACCCATTGTTTCTTCTAACGCATGTCTGGTTGTAATTATGTTTACAGAAACTTGAACATTACTAGGCCGAAACTAAAGTAGAAACTAAAATGTCCCATTAAAATCAAATCAGTATTTCTTGTATTTATTATTTTTGAATAGATGATTACTTTATTTATAAAATCAAATAGGAATTATTTTCAAATCTTGTTCCGAAAATAACGATCACATATAAAATAATTATCCAATTTGTGCAGGCGTTTGGAAGTTATGCATATAGTCTCAAAAATATAGTCTTCTACTTCCGGCAATTTTAAAAAGGAAGACTAAGAAGTTGCCAGAAATTTGCAAATGATTGTTAAAATAAATAAAATAGTAAATTATATAATATTCAGCTGAGCGTATCCTTATTTTGAGATCTTTTACTTGTACATACTTATATTCTTAATTTATATTTTTATTTCAGCGTGTACCTATCATCATTCCTAGAGATTATACTGCTACAGACTTGGATATTGAGCACCGAATGGCATATTTCCGTGAAGATCTTGGAATCAATCTGCATCACCGCTACTGGCATCTCGTGTACCCCTTTGCCGGTAGACCGGAAATCGTCAACAAAGATCGTCGTGGTGAATTATTTTTCTACATGCATTCACAAATCATAGCAAGGTACAATTACATGCTACTCATATGATACTACTTACTTATAATAATAGCTACCTACAATTTTGAGGTAGCGTTTATTTGCTTGTAATGAACCCTCGTCATTAAATAAATAAAAACAAATGTTTATATAATTTATTTTAATCATAAAACATTTTTTTTATTTATTCATTTTTTATTTTTGCTAATGTTTTGTTATTTTTTACGAATTATGTGAAAGGAAATTAAATAAATTCATCCTAATTTACTTAATAGAAATATAAGAAATCACTAATAACTAGTTGATAAATAGATTTATTATTCTACACCATATTTAGGTATAACGGAGAACGTCTCAATAACTCCTTAGCAAGAGTAAAAAGATTCAACAACTGGGACGAATCAATCCCTGAAGGTTACTACCCCAAGTTGGACAGCCTAACGACATCTCGTGGATGGCCCCCGAGGCAGGCTAACATGAAGTGGCAAGACGTTAAGCGTCCTGTTGATGGACTTAATGTAACAGTAGCAAAAATGCGAGAATTCAGGAAAAATGTTGAAGAGGCTATTGAAACTGGGATGGTTAAAAACGTAAGTTAAAAATTATTTTATTTTATCTTTTTCTCTAAAAATTTAAAAGAAACTGATAATATTTTAATTTAGCGAGATGGAACATCGTCTCCGTTGGATATCAACATGCTTGGCAATTTAATTGAAGCGAGCCCTGTTCTGTCACCAAACCCAGAGCTGTACGGCGCCCTGCATAACAACGGCCACGTACTCACTGGATACATACACGATCCTGTACATCGTTACCTAGTAAGATCCTACGAGTAATATTATTACATAACATCCTTTCCAATGTTATATTTTACAACAAATTCAAAAATACGAGAAAAAATAATAATTTAATTTTGAAACTTTCATTTCTATAGGAACAATTTGCCGTAATGGCAGACGAAGCGACAACGATGCGAGATCCGTTCTTTTACCGATGGCACGGGTTCATTGACAATCTCTTCCAGAAATATAAGGAATCTCCTAATGTTACCCCATATACCCGGTCTCAGGTAAGTGCTGCTATTTAATATATGAGATAAGTAATACCTTGTCAAATAGCAAACTATATGTGTACAAAGTTTCGGTCTGATCTATAAGGGTATGTGAAGCAAATCCATCTATCCCAAATGAACTGTACCGTACCTGTACCGGGATAAAAATTATCCTGTTTTCTTTCTGTCAAGCTTTAAGATGTCTGTATGCTAAGTTTCATTTAAATCGGTCCAGTCGTATCAGCGTTATGTGTTGTTGCAGGGGGACTGCATTAAAATTTCTGAGATATCTTCCATGTACAGACATTCGATACCTTACATTTTTATTAACATGTATAGATTAAACATGCAAAGCAATGAGGAATTATTAAAATAAATCTGTTTTTTAGTTATCCAACCCTGGCGTAGAAATAACATCAGTGCGTGTAGAAAGCTCAACAACAGACGTTAATACAATGAACACTTCTGAGATCTTTGTGTAAACAGTGTTAAGTGTTAGTGTAAGTGTAGAGTCAGTGTAGTGTAATGGAGGTGCTAGGCTTTGTTGATTATGTTCACGCGAGTTAAATTTAAATTCGTGTTCAAACTTGTCTTGATGTGCCGATTGAGACCTCCCCGCTGAGCACATTCCGTCGTGGCTTATTCATAACAAATCGTTTGATTTCGGCATTTGTCGTTTACTAGGAACCTTCGGCTTCATCTTGAGCCCTTATTATCACCGAAGACGGAGGTGCTTATTTTGGCCGAAGGTGGCCTAAGCCCAAACTTTGGTCGGACACAACAATTTTTATAAAAAGTATATTTAAAAATCTTTTAAAAAATTAAAATCCGTGTATTCTTATATGAAAAACGTAATAATGCATATTACAATTTAGAGATTTAGTTCAAATTACGTGATCAAAATAATGTTTGATCATTGTCTTATTACAGAATATTTGTGTTGTAATTATTCGATAATTTAAATCAGAGTTTCAACCTCCTATGAAAAATTCACAAATTATCTTGAATTTTATAAGTAGTAAAGAGATTATAGAATAATGAGCAAGTAATACCAAGTGCAAAAATTATTATACCAGAGGATAGGTATACAATGAAACAACCTATTTGATTTTTAAAATCTTAATTATAATTTTTTTTTAAAACTTATCCCGTAAGTTGAAACAACAGTTGTAACTATTAACTGAAGAAACTATTTTTATTTGTTTACAAATATTTCAGCTTAAAACACTGGGAACATATAGCGTCAAAAACGTCATGAAAACAAATTTTTTTGCTCTGGCAACGGCAATCAGACAAAAATTCAAAATGGCAGAATAGTGAAAAAGAGAATATTAGATTCTATCTTTAACGACAATAAAATAGTTTGTGACGTGGTATAGCGGATTTATTCTTCGATTACAATAAGATGTACACTTCCAAAAATTGTTTTTGGAACAAGAAGAATTAATGTTGTTTTGACAAGGTAAGTTTATGCAGCCGCCCACTGTCTACTACAATCTGCTTGCTTTTATCTAAATATTTTTGTAATGAGCATGAGTTGGAAGACAACATGTTTCTATATGATCCTAGGTAAGGGATCAATAAATATAGAGGCGACAGGCGTGGTTAACACGTATAATATATTTTAATCGGCAGCACCTATTAATATATCAGCTAAAAGTTGTAAGTTTTAATCAACTACTCAATTAGTTTTAAAACGTTATCTATTAATTCGATTGCCAATTTATTAATAGCCTTTGACGCATAACTCTTTTGTTTGTTTTTAAAGGTATTATTTTATTAACCGGCTTAGTTACTCGCAATCTCGTAACAAATTGTTATGGGGTTATTTTAAGTGGTTATACAACTTTAAAGGTTTAGATCGCGTCTTAGACTGACTTAATTTTAGTCTATGCTGCCTTGGTGGCCTTTCCCAGGAGCTAATAATAAAGTTTAGGAGGTTGATGTGACAAATAAAAAAATAGAGGATTTGTGAAACTGTAGCGGACCTATCAACATTCGGTCATTACTTTTCAATTAATTATACAAGTAGAAGTACCTGGTTAGAAATCGTCTTGGATTCTTGATACAGTTTAATTAAAATTTTATTAATTTACTGCTTTTAATTGGTTTGATAAAATTAGCTAATATAGATAGATATGTTTAATCAGAAACACCAAATAAATATCTATACCATAAAAAAAGTAAACAGCTAATCTAGAGCTGTGTTTAATTTTTCATTTGATATTTTTCTTAAATTTTTTTTGTTTGATACATGTTTTAACTACAACTAAATTATAGTGAAATCTCAATAACTTAAACTTTCTTTAAATGATACTATTCTGTTCCGATGAATCCCTACACATGAGGTATGTTGAATTATTTAGACTTTATAACTGTAACAAAATATTATACCCCGATTAGCTTATATTATTGTAAAAATATAACTTGAATTTTAAAAAGAAGACTCGGCTAGTCAAGTTAGTAAAACATTATGAGGTCTTTTTTGGAATTCCCTGAACTGGAAGCTATAAATTTCTATAAATATGTGGTCTCATTAAAACCTAAGTGTAAACCTTGACTTTACAGCTTGAAGAATATCATCACTCCTTACTCAGTCAATAATTTAGTTATTGAGTTTTGAGATGTTGACATTTGCATTGCATTTCTTTTATCTTTGAGGCTGTTGATTACTGTATTTTGAAACTGGAATAGTTTAATGTTTAGAACTTTCTTATGTATTCATTGTGTTATTAATTATTTTCTCTTTTTGAGTGAGCAACATTTATTTATTATTAGTGTTAGTGTTTTAATCAGAACAGAAGAAAAAAATTGTTATGTTCCCAAAAAGAATGAAGATGTCAAATCTAACCTAAGTTAAAATTTATTTTTTTAATGTTATTTTGTTCCTATAAATACATATTTGGAATTTGCATAAAACTTGGCACTCATTTAGATCTCCATTCTTTTTGCGGCGAAGCCAAGCCAAGCATATTTTTTTTTATTGGCTCTCATTTTTTACATTTATGTTTTTGGTGGGAAATCATTACTTTTTGTAAAGAAAACTAGACAGTTATTGAGATTTAATGTTTAAATCTGCTTGTAACGTTGTTACGGTTCCATTGCAACAATAAAAAAAAAAACATTGTATCGGGACCCCCAGCCTATTTTTTAACTCTTTTTATTTTTGCATTTTTCCTTTGCTTACACATAAATACCAATACCAAGCTGAATTCCAAATTTCACCCTTCTAGGTCATCTGGAAGTAGGTTTAGGTACTATATGTCAGTCAGTTCTAAAATTTACAACTTTTTGACCTCTTCATATCTTTATCTATATAATTTAACACACGTTATTTTGTGTTTACGTTAAAGAGGTTTTGAGTTACAGAAGGGTCAAAAGTGGCACCAAGTGGTTCATGTAATTTTACACTAGGCGCCTAGCCAGTTCCTTTGCTTGAACTTGGCTTGACACGCTGCCGCGTATATAGATTATGGGTCTTTTTATATAATATGTTTACCCCGTGAGGGGACGGGGTAGAATACAGTTCACCTCTGTTGCTAAGTGATAGTGGATCTGTTTGGCATGCAATCAGGTCGGAAAGTGTCTCTAACATGTTCCGATCAAGCCACATGTGGTCCAGACTTACCCTTCCCCTTCCCATCTCGTTGATGTTATGGTTCTGGGGGACTGTGAGCCTTGGCTCTTAGGGAAGCCCGAGAACGCCAATAATAAAATAATTTCATATCTAGCTGCTTACATTATGCCCGTATGATTTACGCGTCAAGTTTTAGTAAAATATAAGTCGCAACTAAAAAAACTTTTTTAAAGTAAGGAACAGCTATCTATATGAAACTGCTGGTTTGCCTAAAACTGTTTGTCTATAGAATGAAAGAAGAGGAAATTCTAAGAATATAGCTCTATATAAATTCTAAACCTTAGACTCGATTACAATTAGACTAAAGAGTCAAAGTGATGGCCAGATAAAAAACCGAAAATCGTTTATCTCTCCTGAAGAGTCGTGTTTAGTTCCGGACATTAATTGTTATTTCCATATTCGATATGTACGTAACATGCTTTGATTTAGAATGTTTGTTTGTAGATACCTATTTAATAGTTAGCAATCCTGTAGTTCCTTTTATTTAATTTCAATTATAAGCACGTTATTCTTTATGACAATACAGTTTATAACATCAGTCTCAATACAATTGTGTCACTTATCGAACGGAGCTCACTCGGTGATCTTTCTAACTAATTTGATGTCGTGATGCTGGCCATGGAGATGTCAATATTTTTCCGATTAAATTAATCAAAATTGTGTTACAAAAGCATCTATGGTTTGATAAGGATTGTTGGAAATAGCAAAAAGAGTTAGGAGAATAGTGAATAAAGTGATTTTCAGAACAGAAATCATCGAGTGAATGATATGAAAAGTAAAGTGGTTACACACACATTTCCTATTCATTTTAAGGTATTTACAGATTTCCTATGAATTGTATGCAATTATACATTTCTTTTACACTTCCTAGGAGTTGGCTAGCCAGTATACAATGATGAATTTTATACAATTTCTACTTATTTTTGAAGATTTTTACACATTTCTTAAGAATTTTATGCAATGATAGATTTCTTGCAAACTTTCTAAGAGTTAAATACAATGAAGGATTTCATATATTTCCTTTTATTTAGGGATTTGTAAACATTTCCTAGGAGTTGTATACAATGATGGATTTCATACATTTCCTATTTATTTTAGGATTTTTACACATTTTCTAATATTTGTATGCAATGACAGATTTTGTACTTTTCTCACAATCTTTTTATAATATTATAAAAGTGAAATATCTTATGATAAGATGGCAGTCAGAAAAATTCAGAGTTCCTGAGGGATCCTATTACAAATTTGTAGGTCCAGTGCTGGGCATTAACTCGTTAATCCGTTAATCGTTAATTAATGAAGTTAAAATTTTCATTAACGGATTAACTTTTAAGTTAACTATTAAAAATGTTAACGGACACGTTAACTTCCGTTAAGATGCATAAGTCCGTTAACCGTTAATACAATGCGTACTATTTACACGGCGCGGCGCGAAAAACAAGTTCATGTTCACTAAGGGGAATATGCACATTATTCCCAATGATTAAATTACGCATTTGAGTTATACAAGTATTTTGTTTTTTCCTAACCTGTTAACTCCAGAACCTAAACCAACAAGTTTTATA
Organism: Neptis clinioides; assembly: GCA_027564055.1. NCBI lineage: Eukaryota > Metazoa > Arthropoda > Insecta > Lepidoptera > Nymphalidae > Neptis > Neptis clinioides. The sequence continues at coordinate 8,014 of JAOPUB010031956.1, forward strand.
AGTTCACTAATCACAAACGCAACGATGTTAAAATGCAATTTTACACATATTAACGGATTAACGATTAACGTTTAGCGAAGTTATTTTTTTTTTGTAACGGATTAACGATTAACGAAGTTAATTATTTGATTACCGGTGCCCAGCACTGCATATCACACTCTTATACAAACAAATGTTTAGACGTAAATCCAAATATTTTTATACATGGTAACATTTACAAGTCAAGTTAGGATTACAAATGGCCGTTAAAGCATTTTTTAACTGTTATATATATTAATAAAAATGTATTTTATTGAATTTGTACGCGCATTACGCTACAACGGCTGAACCAAATTGTTTATCCCGGAAATTTTATAGTTCCTGTGGGATAGAAGTGTACTGTTTACATACCTTAATAGATCGCAACAAAATGTAATACACATATAGTTTATAATCTTCTTAATCACATGACATACTACTTATTCCAGAAAAAAGTATAGTTCCTGTGGGATAGAAGGGTTTGATTCACATACCTCAATATATAATATATAGGTCAGAACGAAATTTTATACATATATCATTTGTAATCTTAATTATCCTCCTATAGGAGAGTATGGGATAATAGGATTTTTTTTACATCCACTATAATCAGCGTTAACGAAGTCACGCGGGTCGGCTAGTTAAAAAAGAATAACGGCCATTTCCAATCGATTCATTAATGAAATACATATTAATATTACAACAATGAATTTTTAGGAACAAGATAATTTTTTCTGAATAAAAAAAACCAAAGCGTACAGGTCACTAAGATATGCGACAGTTAAGCAAGGAAAGTCAGCACCTTTTGATTGATATATTAAGGGAATCGTTGTGATTTACAACCTATCAGACACCATTAAAACCGAACCGATTTATATTATCTTATACTAATAAACCACACCAGTGTTGCCATCCATACCATAACATTTACCCCGAAATTAGTTATATTGTCAACATTTTTTTTCACACGAGTATAGACTATCCGGGAGATAAAATACAAAATTATAGCGATTATGTGTCAGATAACAAGCCCTTTTTATAAAAATTCAGAGACGTAATAGATAATCTTTTTGCCGGATACTGAATGTTCGGCCAACTTTGTAGCCGGATAGCCAACTATCCGACGGAACATAGCCGATTGGCGACTCAACATACATTTTAGTAGTAAGGAATCAGAAAAATATGGAAAAAAAATACTTATTGATAAAGTCTCCGATAGACTATCCGGAAGATCACAAATTTGTAGCAAGTACATAACTGTGTTATGTATCAGATAAGAAGTTCTATTTATGAACATTTAGATTAGATATTTCTACTCTAGAGTTAGAAGTTTTGCTTGATAACATGTTACGGCAACTATAAGGCGGATAGCCGACTATTCGCCCGAACACAGCCGATTGGCGACTCAACATACCTACATGTTAGAAAACAATATAAAGAAAAACACTTTGATAAAGTTCCTGATAGACTATCCGGAAGATAAACCATAAAATTGTAGCAAGTACATAACTATTATGTGTTAGATAACCAGATGTTTTTAAACATATTTTGAGATGAAACGGATATATGATTACCGTATACCGAATTTTCGGGTAGGTAACTTTGAAACCGGATAGCCGACTATCCGAGCGAAAATAGCAGATTGGCGAATCAACATACACGTTAGCAGTAAGGAATCAGAATTATATGAAAAATATAATCACTTTTTGATAAAGTCCCTGATAGACTATCCGGAATATAAATCACAAAGTTGCAGCAAGTACATAACTGTGTTATGTGTTAGTTAACAAACACTGTTTATAAATAGTCAGAGATGAAATTGATAGATGTTTTTCCGGATACCGAAATTTCGGTCAACTTTGAAACCGGATAGCCGACTATCCGAACGAACATATCCGATTAGCGACTACTACATACACGTATAGTAAGGAATCAGAAAAATATGAAATTAAAACACTTTTGATAACGTCTTTCATAGACTATCCAGAAGATAAATCACAAAATTGTATCAAGTACATAACTGTGTTATGTGTTAGTTAATATTCACTTGTTATAAATATTCAGAGAAGTTTTGCCAGATACGAAATTTTGGGTCAAGTTTGAAGCCAGATAGCCGACTATCCGTCCGAGCATAGCCGATTGGCGACTCAACATACATGTTAGTAGTAAGGGGTCGCTGATAGACTATCCGGAAGATAAAGCACAAAATTGTAGCAAGTACAGATAAAAAGCTTTTATAAATGTTTAGAAACGAAATGGATAGAAGTTTTGCCGGATAACATGTTCGGCCAACTTTGAAGCCGGATAGCCGACTATCATATCGGGTAAATTTGGGCGCTTTTGTTTGTAAGAGAAACTAATGTTTCTTTGTCTTATTGAATTGAATGCAAATATTACTTGAGATTAAAAAAACTTTTGTTATAGCTCCGGATAGGTACCGAATATCGGCTTCTTCTCTATTTATAAATGGTGGGGCAATTTATACATTTTGAAGAGACATTTTTCTATTTATTTAATAAATAATTTCGTGATGATGAAGACTTGTGTGTTGGACCCGAGTAAAAGTCGAAACTACGAACAGTTTAAAGGTTTCTAAAACGTTTAAAATTTCTAGGAAACAATGACAGGTCGTCATAAATATATCAGAAGTAGAATGAGTAGACTAGTCAACAAACATCTCACTATGTTATATATTTTGGAATACATACATGTTAAATATATGATATTATAATACAAATGTAATGTATGGCAGATATTTAATAAAACTAATAATGAAACACCTATAAAAACAAAAAAAAACAGTTTTAAATGTCTATTTTTCTTTGTACGTATGTTTGTATGTCTATTACACAGAAACAAATGTATTGCTGTAGCTAACTAAAATAAAAGGGAATCAAATGGGCTGTCAGGGAATAGTTATTGCTATTTCAAAATGTATCTGCTTGAAAGTAAACGAGCGTTCAAGTATTACGTAAGCATTATAGGGGTGGGGAATCTTTGTTTTGCTTATTTTTGATAACATAGGGGATGGAGGGATCTGTGTGGTTAGGTCAGCGATAAAAAAGTAAACACGCACATCAGGACGTAAAAATCACTGCACAAACACATGCATCAATGTTTACATAAGCATAGGGGGGATAAGAGCCTTGCTTACTTTTGC
>JAOPUB010031966.1:0-11190 GCA_027564055.1 Neptis clinioides
GTTACTTGTTGTTTTTTGCTATAAAAATGACGTTAAATTATATCTCTTCTATTGAACTCTTAAAACTATAGTAAGGGTTATATTATTTCAACTTTACTACAGTGCTGTGTGTAATTCTATTTTATTACTGTGCTTCTAGAAGAACAGTTAACCAGTTAACTGCCATTACATAACGCACCTTTATTGTACATTCTACAGTTTTCATATTAAAAATTGAAAGATACTGTTATTAAATTTTGTAAAGGGATTTAGGCAAACATTATTATAAAATCCCTGATATGCCAATTTATCGTAAAAAAATACCTTGCCACTTACGAAATTTTTATGGAATTCACACAATGCCTGCTGCCTATAATAAATTAACTTAGCGCAGAAATAATGTTTAAATTGCGTACCTACATACGTAATGCTAATTTTAACGCCATTACAAAGTACAATTATTATTGTATTCCGTATTAAGTTTTTTGACTTCCAAAAATTCATCAAGTACGCATGACCTCAATTAATACGTAGCATTATATTTTTTGCGTATGTTTGCAAATGGCTAACAGCTTCGGTCGCGGTCAGCGGTCACTTCAAAGTACCGACATTAAGGCCAAGGATATCAAGTATATACAAAATGGGCATGCATATTTTTAAAAAATCCCTAGCTCTATAAAATATAAATAAATTACGTAATAAAAATCGGTTTTCGTTTATGAAAAATTGTATGTTGCGTAACACCCGCCCGCCTAACGCCTCGCGTATACAAACATTTCAAAAAGATAAGCAACAGAATACATAAAGATAATGTTAGCGCCGACGAGTAATTATTTATAGCAAATTACTAATCCAGGTACCGCGCTCCTGGAAAAGTGTCGGCTGATGGGAACCAGACATATTGAACATATGCAACCATTCATTAAGAATCATGCTAATATTTTTAAATATTCTATATGGCAATTTATATGACAACATACTCATATTCCGAGAACTCTGTCCTACATGAAAATGTAAAATCAGTACTGCTATAGAAATCTGACACAATCATCTTAATATTACAAGTTTAATATTTCGTTAAGTGTATTTTGAGGCATAAGACAATTAACAAAGCCATTTCTAAACAGAACATATTTTCCATCCAAAAAACCCAGGGTAATGTATGTAAAAAGTAAGCCCAATGAATTCAGAAAACGGTACAAACGAGTGTTGTCAAAACTTCCGAAGACAATGTGTCTTTCGTTAACGGTGCCGACTGTCAAGCCTCAAGGCGACTGTCAGAATCCCAATGTATCCATGTATAATGCATTCGGTGTCATAAAACTTGTTAGGTACGTTACCGTGTAACTTTTTACATTGTCGACGTTATATAGCTGATGTAAGGATAAACAGGATCTGTAGTTTAATATAATAACGGTACGTAACGAACACAAATGATTGCGAATGGTGCACGAGTAGCGACGCCGCGCAGTCTGCATGTCACTGCGCCCACCTCTGTTACATTCACGAAGCTCTTTACATAATCATTTATATTTTATGTTAAATCTTATATAATATATTATGAATAAAATATGTGATTTTATACATCCAGTTTTTATAGAGGTTTAGTAATGTAATTCGTAAATAAAGCGATTCGTTCGTAGTCTCTAGTATTTATTACTATTAGGTTTAAGAAAAAAACTTAACGTGATAATTATCATGTCATTATTCCCTCAGAAGACCCTGTAACTTCATTGTAGATAATGCTGAAATTATTATTATCAGCGTCATATCTTATATACGCATTAGGAACAAGCACTATTTATACGTTTATAGTGTGCTTACTTTACTACTCGGTTTTATTACAGTGATATTCAAAATTAAAAAAAAACATGTACTACAACAACCAATAAAAATAAAAACCATGTGATATTAAAAATTAAAATTCAGATTTTGTCTGGAATATATTATATATAAACATCATAGATAATCAAAAAATAAATAAATGCAAGAAATCTTGATATTCAGTGTAATCAATACAGCAATATGTACATGTAAATAAAATTAGAGTGTCTGTTTGTGATATTAAAATAACTGATTTTTACTAAGTGCACCGTGTACCGGTGTACACACCGATACATATGCCATAACAAAATTTAAAAATTGATTTGTCTGACTGTTTGTTCCGGCTAATCTTTGAAACGGCTGCACTGATTTAAACGGGACTTTCACTGGCAGATATCTGATGTTATAGGCAGTAACTAAGACTAATTTTATTTTTGTAAATAAAACAAAATATACCTCAGTGAAGCGAGGACGGGTCAGCTAGTTTAACATAAGTTTAAGAAGTTATATGATTTTATTTATTAAAGACAACTGAAACGAGTTTTTTTTGTTCAAGAAATATTTGTAAAACATATTCTATAGGATCCGTGTATTCAAGACCTAGTGCGCAGTTTCAAATTCAATATATTGCGCCCGAAAAATTTATCTGATATTGGAAATAAATATCAGTATTTATTTACTGATTTGAAAAACATTTCTCTTGTATATTATAGTTCTCGGAACGTAACTTGTAACAAAGCGATTCGTTTAGATCAGTTTAGTCTCTTAGAATATATTTACTCGTAAACTTAAATATGTTTCGATAATTTATTTTTAAAATGCTAATTTCTTGTCTATGTACAGGGTAATAAATTAAAACACCACCGAGGTAATAATATGAGAAACACTTATGACCTTAAAGTAATAGTGGTTTTTTACGGGTAATTTTAATTTTAAATTTCTAATCATCGTGATAGAATTAATATTAGGTTATCATAGTTTTGTAATAAGAAAATTTATGTTGTTCCTAGTACCTAGTTATAAATTATGATTTCCACTTATTTTGATAAAAACAACAAAACCTGGAAATTAACACGAAAATGCGAGTAGTGCGTCTGAACGCTAAAGCTAAGAATCTTCGATACTTTCATTTCTTGTTTTTTAATATCGTATGTAATTAAACATTTTTAAAAATGAAAAGAGAAATAGAAGAGTTGATATATTCAAAAATAACCGTTATTGTAATATAATAAACGATTGTAAACTACTACAGCTTATCTGCAAGGCTATGCAGTATGTATGTACACACTACACAGTTACTGAACGTGTACACGCTCACCATGGGCGTCACGCTGAGTTCGCGGTCAATTAAAACTTTACACTAAAAGCAACCGCACACAATTCATTCATATTTCGAAACGCTGCTTTTAAGACAATTCTCGCAAAGACCACCTGCGATGGCCGTACATATTTGTATTAACTTACATAACTTATAAACACAAAAGGAAACCTTTCATCAAAATGTTAAATCATTAAAATGTAATTATTATGATTGCACCTTGCAAATTGCGTTTGATTGCTCCTTTATGGAACCGGCAAATTAATTGCGTCTAAATATGAAGGTGAGCATCAGAGGTAATAATCGATATTGGTATAGTGAACATTAATAACTTACAATTTTTTATCGAGGATGTTACAATTCACACCTGTTCAATAGAATAGACATCAACGCGTGCTTACGATTTTATGTACGACTAATTTTACGTTTGTTACGCTTTCTCCCGAAAATACGAACTTTACCATTTGCTTTATGTCATTGTGTATATGTATAGACAAAATATTCTTTAATTTAAAAGTAATAGTATTGTGGGTTAATATTTAGTATAGATATTTAAAATATTCTTAAATACTAATCGTTAATAAATTATTGAATTACTATACAGTAAAGTACAGAAACCTTTATATTTTGTTATGAAAACTGAAGTACAAAATTTATTAAAAGGAATTTATAGAGCTTTTCGTCGGCTTCCGTATGAGTAAGCGCGCGCGCATATTATTAGCCGCCTATTCCCGGCCTCGTCTACGCCAACCACTAGCAACTACCAAACTGCCTAAGAACTAGTGCACATTGCAAAAATTGTACATTATTTAAGGAAAAATATATTTAACATATATAACTGGAAATAATGCTGCGTTTTCGTTGGTCATTATTATGAAGTGCTCCAAACTATAAATGTTTCGTGATACAATAATATTGTAACTGGAGGCTCGTCTTTAGTATCAAGGATAACAACTACAATACAACTTATAATTATTTATCTAACTAGTTCTATTGTAATGTTAGAAACTTTAACATGTCTGTGTAAGTATACTTACAATTATAACTTTTTACCAACCCCGATATTATCATATGAAGTGTAAAGTGTGAGCCACACTTTAGGACATAAATTATTCACACGACGTAGCGGCTTTGCAGCTACTACCATAATTAGTACGCCATTACAGTTTGCTACACCTGTTATCCTGTAATAGACAACTTTAACAATGTTTTATGGTTGGCGTCGTCTCGTATTTTAGTCGGATTCCTGAAATAACAAGATATAAGTAGTATTTGATGATAGAGTTAGAAATTATGTAAGCATGTCGGTCAAAAGTCAGTAAGACTCTTAAATAAATAATGCCAAGCTTTGAAACTCTTTTAATGTAAAAAGCTTCAATTTGATTGATTTCTATATCTAGATTTACAAAGTATACAATTTCTCGATAACCATATTTACTAAAAAATTTATCACATGCTAAAAATTATTATTGGCGTGTCATAGTATGTACTAGAAACAATAAGGAAAAAATCTGTAGCAGTTACAAAAGCGTGTATGGAGTGTAGTTATAAAGAGTTATAATTTTATCAAGTAATTTTAGGCTTTTGTTACTGAAGTATATGAATTATGCATTTAAACTGAACAAAATACCCCTTAATCTTTAATTATAAGCGTACTTTGGAATATATTTTTCTACATTAAAGTAAATTTTGAAGTGGTGTAATATGCAATACTGTTGCAGCACGCTAGGTGTGGCGCATGTGGCGGGCATGTGCAAGGCGGACCGCAGCTGCTCCGTCAATGAGGACAACGGCATCATGCTGGCGCACACCATCACGCACGAGCTCGGACATAAGTGAGTACTTCACTACATATCTTTTTCTTCTGCATCCACTCAATCCTCATCTAGTATTATTAATCCATTTCAATGATTCGATTAGAAAATGCCAACCATTATAAGTGAAATACAGAGTGTATTCTAATGATCGATAGTAGGTCCGAAGACTGTTAATCTTATAACTAAATACAAATATTATAATTCAAAAATAAATTTGCGATTCCGAGGGGAAATACAGCTAGTATTTTTGCCACCGTTCCACGCGTACAAGACTTACACTGCATGGCTAATTGAGTACATCTGTGTACTCGCCTAAGAATTACAGTTTAGATTAGGTTTCATTTTGTGCTTTTTTTATTAGTTTTAACATGTCATGCTATTTTATATCCAAAATACATGGTTGTACCAGAGGAATTCTGAACAACAAAATTTATTATTTTTTATTATTTACGATAATTTAAATTTATATTTAGTTTCAGAAAATACTACATTTCATATCAGAAATACGATCCTGCACTATACTACAATATACTATATTCGTGTTTATCCCAAAAATAATTTTAATCTAAAATAGATTTTTTCAATAGAGTTCAAGCGGACTCTTCTAAATCGATCATACTAATTTCAGTGTACAAGTGAAATTAAATAGTTTAACTAATATATATAACACACAAATCTCATATAAAAATACCTATTTAATTGAAACAAGATAACATACTCAAGGTATAAATAGGCCACTGCGTTATACTGTACTTTAATGAGGATATCATTGGTGTCATTGAGTAGCATTGTCATTCATGATAAAATACATCACGTGACTATAAATAAACACAAGCTGCTAACTAAATCACTTTTGAAAAGGCACTCGTAATTTCAATAAGGCCTAGTATTTTGCTATGAATACTGATAACAATATTTCAAGTAAACTAAACAAAGTAATTTTACCATAAAATCTAAAGAAGATAGTAAAAATTAAGATCATTGACATAAAGATAATAATTCTAGATATACAAATGATTTTTCTAATTTACTGTAAATAAATATTTTTAACAATAATTAACTGTAAATAAAATATTTTTAACAAAAAATTGAACCGACTTCCAACACTAGAAAACGCAATTAAAGGAAAAAAATATACACACTAAAATAGAGAGAGATTAAAAAATAGATAGATAAAGAAGTCGGTACCAACAAGGGGAACACATAGTGAGATAGTTTCGTATTGGATAGAACGTTTTTAATTTTTTTCGCCTTTGTACAGCTATTGCTGGCACCGACTTCTAAATTATTTTAGTGGGTTTATTTTTTACTTTTTCGTAAGTTTTTTAGGGTTGGAAGTCAGTTCAATTTTTTGTTAAAAATATCTTATTTCTTATATAGACGCACACATGACATTTTTACTTTGAAACTTATATAACAGTGGCATCACAATCTCATTTACAGCGACATACTGTTATTAAACTTTCAGTAGCACCGCTTTAACAGATATTGACACAAAGAGACTACTCGTGAGACTAAGCGATTACTACCTTTGCCAGCGAATATAAAGGGATTAGATAGAAGTGGGAATATCCCTTTTTATAACTTTTACTCCACCACTGCTGGGGGAGAAGCAAATCAACCCAATAGGAAAATCGACCAATGTGAATGACTACCCCGCCGACATATCTTATACGATTTATTTTAAGATTATATTTTATTTCAAAAGAAATCAGGCTAGCTTATATTATCAGTCCATTCGACATTTAATATTAAAATTGATTTCAAGTTCAATTTAAAATAGAAAAGGAATCAAAATAGTATTCGTAAATAAATGAAACACTGGGTTTTGGGAAATCGTAGCGAGATAAAGCTAACACTAGTTAAATGTTATGCATTAAGTTTAATTTAAATGCATTAGTTAAACCTACTATTAGGAACTTGCATCATGTTTTAACGGAGCATAAATCTTTTATTATCTGCGTTAACATTTAAGAGACACCAGATTTAATCTCGGGTTAGTAATAGCCCTCGATAGCATACATCTATTTATTATACGAACTAAGGCGGTGTTTCCGTTAAATTTTCAAAATTAATTAAATTATCATACTGGCATTAATATGTATTTTATACAATTTTCTGTGATAAAGCTCATTTATTTTTATCCATAAACTATTCAATTTTGCCTTAATCCAATTATAATTAAATATTAATAGAAGAAAATTATTAAGCTTATTAAATATTATAATATATTATATAAATGCATGTGTATAATACAATTTAATTACAATATGAAACGGCCAATAAACATAATATGTAAACAATCTTTATAATTACGCAAAATTGTCTGATGTAGAAACAGCTCCAGTAAATGTAGTCGCATTTCTTAAAATAAAACCGCTATCGCTGCATGTTGCTTTAACAATGGCCAATATTTGCATCTGCATACATTGTAACAATGAGCCGTGAGGTCACAATTACGTCGTGGGGTCTCTCGTAAAACGGATCATTAAAACATTACAAGAATACCCACGACAATCTCGATTATCGTCCAAATTCTGTTCAGTTTTTTAAACAAAAGAATTAAAACATGTTTAATTTCTAAATGTATGCATATCTTGCTGATATTTTTAAAACATAATAACAGATGCGGCAATATTTCTTTTCAAGCACTTCGGAAATAATCCTGTGCTGAATTCTATTTGGCGTTTACCGAGCATTTCAGAAGCATCTGACTCATATCTCTAGGCTGAAATTACTGCAAGGACGTTGCTTTCCGAGAAGGAAGCTTAGGAGAACTCAAATAGTGTTTGTTTTGGTCCACGTGCGGCGCCACGGCCGGCCTGCAGCCCGCTGCGCGCCTAAACTAGCGACGTTACATTATATCACGTTTGTTTACTCGCCGACTTCGGCAGATTGCAAGTAAACAATAGGTTTACGAAGTCTAATAATTCATACACATTCAATATTTACGTAATTTTGTGTATCAGAATAGAATATAACGTAAACTGTTCAGTTTTAATATTTAATAACATAATAAATTTCTGTATATGTTAAACCGTACGTTTGTTTTTTATAAGCTGTGTTTCGTACTTGTTACAGTTTACATTTGGCCCATAATCTTAAACAAACATGAGTTATGTAAGCGCAAACACGGTACAGCCAATGACCTTCTTTCTCGTAGACATATGAATGCATCATTCGTTGAGTACAATGCACTCGGTGCATTGACGCCGCACTATCGGCCCACACAACTTCACTACATTTTTCAATCCTTATCGCGAATAAAGAATAATGAATGAGTTAATACTGATCAAACAATGCTTACCTAGTTATATTTGTGAATTCCGTTGAATACTCACATTATATTATATCTATATCTTACTACTAATTCACAACCAGAATGTCATATTTGTTTTACACTGAATTAGATATATCGCTGGAAGAATTACGACAGTTTGGCGTTGCTTTATTTAATAGATTGCCAGCTATTACACTTCAAATTAAACCAGTGGGCCACATTACAAGATCAAACAAAAAAAGAGTCGTTTGTAATATCTTGGTTAATATCGCGTGTATAAAATAATACTTATGTTGTGTTCAGTATGATAACTACATATATAACTTCTTCTTATATATTTACACAGAAGTCAACTTAAATCACAAAGTACGAGACGTTTTCTTATCTTATTGATAAGGACATATAACAACATTTGCTCTACTTTCCACTGTCACGTATAAACCGAAATCCCTACTTCCTGAACAATTGACTACTTGTTGCTTTACAGTTGGTATCACAATATAAATAATACTGAAATACAATATCTACATTAACGCTAAACTAACTTAACTTTATCTTATATTATTGCCAAGTTGTACAACCTACAGCTACAGTAGAGCAGTTATAACGGAACGACGAAGGAAAAATTTAAATTTTTGGGCATACTATGGCTATTTCATTTTATGCCCTGAAATATATAATGAGGATGAAATGGTTGTGTAAAATTTAATTTTTCCTTTCGATCCCTTTTTTAGTTGTCAACATTAAAACGCTTGCGAATATGTAGTTCTTATAATATTAAATACCTGATTTAATATTTTAAGAAATCAAGTGTATATTAGTAAGCATGTAGGTTAAGAAAAGAGGACGAAAGAATCCTTCTAAACCTTGGTCGCAAGTCCTTGGTACGGCGCTGGGTTTCTGTCAGAATAGTTAGAGATCGTAATGTCTTGTTATATCCTGAGCGCATATCGCGCCTGTCGCTCTTTTTTTTCCTTTATACTCTAAAATATATATAACAGGCTAACGAAGTATTATGTAAAATGGAAATCATTTATGCATGTTCGCTATCCAGTACTCGTTCAATATTAATTAGTAACAAATCATACATGTAAATTACCTATTGTGTAAGTGATCTATCGTACAGCCATTATTTATATAAAATTTAATTCTATTATTATGATTAATCAAATAATCTATTAAGAAATAAGATATAATATTTTAAGAATTTCTTAATCCCAACTGCGTATCGCAATTCAGGTCACTTTGAATTCCTTATAGAGCTTAGTGTTTATTTAATATATTACATATAAAATTATATTTGAATTTAAATATTTTTTGTTAATTCTGTGGAATATTATAATTTGAACATTTATAAATAGGTTAGTGGCCACACTGTGTCCCCGCATGTTTCCAAGCGATTGCACGCCTTTTTTACTTCGTTTTTCTTATTTAGTGCAACGCCGTGGCAAAGACGCAAAGCTTTACGCTTTATCACCACATTTGAATTGTGAGATTTAAAATTGCACGCTGAATATTTACTATGTATTCACGCAAAAATGGTCCATTTTTTAAATAGAAATTTCCTTTTTAAGTATGTTAATAAGACATCATTAATTATACATTTTGCGGATAATTATAACGTTAAAAGAAATAAAATTTCAAATTCATAACTCGCAACTATTTGATATATTTATAACTTTGTATTAATAAATAGCAAATAGATGCGAGTTATGAACTGATAAAACAAATAATTTCGTTGGTTTAATTGGTTTCCATGCGTTTAGTGCAAATATCTGTTTAATGCCAATAGTGTTCCTCATTAATGAGTTATATGATGACGTGGTTATTTTAATAACTGTATAGTATTCACTATGAGTGAAATTATAATTAATGGTTCAAATTTAGTGATAAGTTATCATAATGCGTGGGAAATAGTGTCAAAGGAGTACCGTAGATAAAAACTATTATTACAAAACCGTTGACTATTTTAATAAAACTATAAATATAATTGTACATAAATATATTGTATATAATATAATTGTACATAAATATAATTGAACACAGAAATATAGAAGCAACATAGAATATCTAGATACTATTTTTTATTTTTTTTATTTTCCTAAACATGTGTCCTACGTCCAAACGTCCGTTAGCAAGCACTGCCAATTAATAAAATATACGGATTTCCATTTTATTTATAAATTGAACTGGTTGTATTTTTAGTTGCTGTGGCTTTAAATCTAAGCTTCAGGTTCATTAACATGCTTGATGGCCATGCAAATTCTTCGTGTATTAGGGTACATTAGCCGTGTGAAACGAACTCATTAAACGTTGTAGGGTAAATTCAGCTACAATATCATGAAAATGCTTTTAAATTATGGTGAAGACGCCACATTAACACAAGTGTGAATGATGACTTTACCTATCGCCTTAATAATAAGAAACATAAATATTAATAACACTTTTTTAAAAATTAATTAAACCGTTGAAATAACTAAAAGCACAAAATGTTATTTTTTTTAACCTTAACCTTGATAAATAAGTTTAGAAACTAATGTAAGTGTATTAGAAAATTAAAGTAATCTTGAGTCGGCTCCAAACAAGCAAATTAATTAATTATAGCAACAACACAACACTGCACAGAGCATTAGATTACAGTGCATTTCCTATTAGCTTTGCCAAATATTCAATAAAATCTGATCTACATAAAGAGTGGGAGAGCAGATATCAAGACTCTGAAACAGGGCGCTGGACTAAATCACTACTACCTACACTTAAAGATATCAAAAAGTTGCTATGTAAAACCAAAATTTCTTTCCAATTCTCGCAAATTTTAACTGGACATGGCTACCACAAAGAGTATTTACATAGGTTTAAAATTACTGAAGACGACAAGTGTCCATGCGATCAGTTAACAAGTCAGACACTCACTCATCTCTTCGAGCAATGTCCCAGGTTTGCCTCTTCCAGACTAGACCACATCATGTGTT
>JAOPUB010031976.1:0-11190 GCA_027564055.1 Neptis clinioides
TTAATTATTTCTATTTAGTTACAATTCAGGTTCATATTAATTGAATGTTTGATATTATTTGTTTAATACCAATTTAATGTAGTATCTATACCTATTTGATTTATGTGTGAAAACTATATTAAAATAGCGTTTTTATTTTCTACCGTTCTAGTCGAGACAAGAGTTTTATATGTTAGCTTAGTAGTTAGGACCTTTGTGTAAAAATTCGTCAAAGGTTTGTAAAATCTTCCAGCTCATCCAGTCTACACGGCATGTCCTAAAGACCTAAACCCTTCTTATTCTGAAAAGGATAGTCAAGATTAACTTATGTTAATGTTCCGCTTATAAAATTAGTATATTGTCATTATGTTTCTAAAGATATGGTCCGTAACACATAGGGAAGGGATGTCCGTAATCGTGACACGCTCCAGCTTATCTCGAGGCAATTTCTTTGTTTGCGGTACGCAATTTCCTAAAAAGCCAAGCGAAACAAACCTCCGGCCCGGTCTGGAGATGCCAGATATCTGCTCCCAATATTTCTCGCTTGCTGCCTTAACGAGATTAAGAATGTTACCGTAATATTTGAATATACATTGTGAGGTTTCACGGTTGCTTTAGTACGGGGATTGTGGATCGTGATACGCGTAGAAGGAATATGAATATCCTATTTGTTAGCGTCTGATCCAGCTGGCAAGTATAAATTGGTTTGTAGAACTCTTAGTTAGAATAGAAGAAATAAAAATTCTTTCTTTTATGTTATGTAAATATCTGTTTAACTGATTCCTTAATAAATATATAATAATCATATTCTTCCTATCGTATTTTGAAATACTTATTCGCCTAAATTATATTTTTTTAATTAAAGTTATTTGATATAGTATATTTCGTGCCGCATACAAAAACACGCTTTTTCTTACCCGAGGGATGCAGTTAATTCTTGGTTCGCACTGTAATCTCAAAGGTAAGAAAAGCGATTTTGTGTCCGTACGAACAATATTGTTTCTACTACCTCAAAAATAAAATACTACATCATAATTATATTCAGTAAAGTTTGCTAGCGCTTGTCTAGTAAATGAGATAAATGTAGATATAACACACATCAAAATCCTATTTTTCTTCCTGTTATTTACTTCTGTATCACTTTAAATAAATATATTCAAAAATAAAACACTTATAGAAAAAACTATGTAGTGGATCGCCATTTTATAAATCTATCATTTCTACATATCTAGTCAATACACTAACTTTTAAAAAATATGCTTTGATTAGTGCTTGCTTTCATTGCTACTAACTAAATAATAGTAGGTAGGCAGTATAAAAATAATGTTATTCAATAAGAAATCGATTTTTTTATCTTTTGCTTGAACAATCAAGCGAGACGCAGGTGTGCTTCACAAGCGAAGTGGCAGGAATAGCAGGTGTTGCCATTAGGTTGATAGTAATAAAAGTTTAAACTAAACGCTAGTATGCAAGTTTCACGCTTACTACAATTATATCCATGATAGTTTTGTGTAAGTTCCTTCCTTAAAATATTCAGTATCCTTCTCTAGATACTGAATATTTTCTTAGCAATTTATCAAAAAAATTGAATGCAATATCTGAGACTATGAACTTAATTTTAAACTCCATAACTTGAACAAGTTATGCTTTTAACTTATGGAATATTGGCTTTTAAAGTTCTGCTCGAATAGATGAAAGTTTATTTTAGTGGTTATAGTTCTCTCTTATCGTTAAATATGACGATAACCTAGTCTAGGATAGCTTTTGAAGTCACGATGCGCACTACGTGTGATCCTATACGATCTAAAGTTAGGTACTGAACTTAGAAAAGTAATTCTCTTGCAGAACCTGCAAATGTATTTAAAATGCGTATTTAAGGAAATAAATATTTGTTACATAGAAATTACTATTAGTCTATTGTTATTTATGTAAATATTATAACTTGTTTCATTTAAATTTGTAAAGCAATGAAATCTAAGAGATTTATGTAAGTACGTTTTTCATATGAATATTTAGATCTTACCTCCCAGGAATTGCAGATAAACTATTTACAGTAATTCTTAGGGACGATAAAAATCCGACTAGATTTTATTGCCTTACCATTAGATGTGAAATTATAAATAATCCATAAGTATTTATTAAATTATCCTTGTATGTACGTTCATGAGTTTTTAATGAATATTCTTTTCTTATTATTTTTATTTTATTTACCTATTTTTTTTCCTTTTACTTATTTTAATATGAGTTAAACACTTTTGGGTGTCATTTTAATATTAATATTCAGCATTACGTTAAAGATACTTTAAAATTACCTATAAAACTTGGCGTTTACCACAGTCTACCTAAACGATATGTTTCCGATCGTTCCGTTTCATATTTGTTCTACATTCGCTTTGATTAAAACGCGTAATGGCGACATTATTCACATTTGATCGTCTCGGCGCCGTTTCGTTTGATAAAAACGAAGGCTAGAATATCAAGTGATGGATTACACTGTTTATTACAAATTTGCAATGAAACCACGTTTCTCCCTACTAAAATGACATTAAAAATGTCCTAAAAAGTTATATGATCTGCTTTGTTATTTATGCTTTATTATTTGAGTTTTCCCTTTTGGTTTCTATTAATTTATCTGTGAGTACTTAGGTAAAGTGTAATATTGTAGCTATAAGTCTAGATACAGACACGTGTTGTCAATGATCCATCATACTGTACTAGAATTAATTAAGATTAAATATTCAAATCGAGAGGCGACGTAGCGAAAGTGGAAACTTATATAAGTGGGTTTCTGGTGCAGTTGCTTTGCGTATTGAAAGTTAACTCCTGTCATTTGATTTATATAAACAACTTACTATTTTTAATATATCGTTTGTAAAGAATAAGACCTATTAATGTTATTGTATAAACATGTAATTAAAGATTGATCAGAAGTTCTTAAAGCTTGTGAGCCAGCGCAGAAGCCACGTCATATTATCACAAACTAGTTAATAAAATCACGTGGTCCTCAACAATTTCTACTTACGAAATTACTTGCCATGTTTCATTATTGTGATCACTCATTGTCGATAACTTTGAAGAACTTCCTGCCAATCTAACAAAAGTATTGCTATATCTCATTATGTTATTTCTTATACTAAAGAGCATAAGCATAAGGCAATACTAACGTGAGCGTAGACATTAGCTGTCATAAGCAAAACAGCTGTTTGACCCGAATACGGTACTCGCATAGTAAGTCAAAGCAGCCATCTTTCGCTAGCCAGTGCAGTTGACCCCGTTATTAATGACTTAACCGGCGCCATTTTAGCCAGAGTCAATTAAATCGACACTGACTGGTTTTTTGGTACGACCTACACAATTCATTTCTGTCACAGAGCACTATGACCTCTGTGTCTCTAACAATAAAGAACCAATGCAGACAAAGCTGCTTCCACCGCTTTTGCGGTCCGTTGGATGCGTGACTCGATAGTATTAAATCGTTATTGGTTTCATGTACGAAATAAATTTATAATTGTGTTTGCTTATTAGTAATGTATTAACGTAATCATAATATGCAACTGCATAGCGTTTAATGCTTCTAGATAAATGTACTATAGCTTTTGTTTAGAAATATCATATAACATGTTTATAATCATGCATTTTAGACAAGAATCTGGGCGGCGACAGGCATATTGAAATGCTTTAGTCCAATACTAACGTGTTTCAATATGCCTGCTGCTGTTCAGTTTCACCCCTCTGCTGCCTAGTTAACTAATAACTTCAATAAAAAATCAACAGCTACAACTTCCTCAAAAATATCGTCTGCGTGCGTCAAGAAGGGAGACCTAGCTCCATATTACTAAATCACACCAATTGCAAGCACCATTTGTACAAGTGGGATATTCTTAGTATACATTTGTAAAAGTGTTTTACAAATTTATACTAACAATCAAAAGAAGTGTTGTTAAACATATAGTTAGTTTTAAAGTAATTAGCGACGTAATGAAACGTATTTAAAAATATTTGTGAATAAAAATACGATCGATGTCACAAATGTACGATCTATGCGTGGGAGTTCTACTATGATTTGTTTACAGCAGCCGAGCGACTCGCGATCAGCTGAGCGCTGACGTGCGTCGCGTCATCGGAGCCTGCCGCTCCGCCGCGTGACGTCGTCTCGTTATGATCGTCTACTGTGCTTGATTACTCGCTAGTCGCTCGCGGCCATGCAATCAATAATCTATCTTCGGATAAAGAAATAAAACTCTATATTAAATAGCATTTCTGATTATTGAAATTGAATTGTCTTGTTTATTGACTAATACTGATGTTCACTAAAGACACGTAATATCGTAGACACACGATGACATTCGTAGAGGGAGCGTATTTCGTTTGATTTTTTTACTCATTTCTTTCACAGTATTACGATTTCTTCACTTGTCCTCGACTTCTCTTTGTTATTTTTACTCAGTGTTAGAACATAATTTCAATTTCTCACTTAAGAAAATAATACAGCTCCTCTTCTTGTTTAATATATACATATTCTGTTGACATGTTTACTTAGTTCCAAATATAAATTATACAGATAGATTTCAGGTATAAATTAGAATAACAACTATTACGTTCAGACCTAATGCTAAACCAAACCATGCCTTTAAGTCTCGTATGAAAGCGCATAAAATTATGTTATCATGAAATATTTAAAATAGCAATCTTACTACACGTATACACTCGTCACGCTGTCGTTACGTTCTAAAAATTGCTTTGTTCGTATCTGTTGTCTATAAACACATTTACAGATACCACATGAAGTTTCCACTAGTTTCTATTGTAAGCATTTACAAATATCTATATTTGCTTCTTACTTTCAAAGATCCTTGGTAAAAGCCGTGGGCGTGACAGACGATAACCTTGTATTGATAAGTAACGTCTAATGAGTTAGGTTTGGATGTTAAAATATAACTTATTAATTTTATTTTAATACATTTACATTAGCTAAAATTGTATATTATTATTAACAGGTCAACCTATTGGTTGGTACATGTCACAAATTTGATATGGTTTAATAATCCAGTCAACTCGAGTCAGTTTTATCGGTATTCGTATCCTGACTCGATTCCGCGACTCGAGCCTAGTACTCGAGTTCTACTCTGTTTGAGTCAGAGAATCGATTTCAGTATCTGTGCTGGGTCCAACGAGGACCAAAAAAGAGGAATTCAAAAAACTAAACAAAAATCGCATCTCCATTAAATCCCTTTGACTACTATTAGCCAGCCGAATCAGCGTACGATATACACTGCATCGTTCTGGTATCGAGTACCGGATTTAAGACAGTCAAAAATGAATATTACATTCCAGTCACTTGGACTCGCGTACTACACTCGAGTTAGTTGGACTTGCATTCTACACTCGAGTCAGTTAGACTCGCAATAGACTCAAGTACGACAGCAATAATTCCTGACTCGAGTGCCGCTAGACTCGAATCAAAATAAATTGGTATTCGAATACGCGAGTCCAAAGCAGGAATCGAGTGTGACTCGAGTCCACCCGTACTCGGCATATCGCTAATTGCAGATTATTATCAATAGACCAACAAAGCGTACAGATATAATCGATTTAGTTTTTGTGCGATACATGTTTTTACCGTATTTGCCCGTGTTATTTGTTATCAGTGATATAGTTCGTGAAATCAGAAGTGAGGTGATATCATAGTACAAGGGTCACTGAAATTGTAAACTGGTAATGGGCAAAATAAATTACTTGTGGAAGAATCTCTTCATAATTCCTTTTCTTCATGGTGGCGTAATGGAAAATAATTTTCGGTAACAAGAAATATGCAAGCCATGTTACATTGTAACTTATTTTTTATAAGGAAGGCCACGTTATTTAACATGGCAACATTCCTCATTTATTATTAATCTCGGAAACGTAAAGGAATAATGTTAGTATTTATTTTCACATAGAAAATTTTGCCTTTATTCTGTGTGATAGTTCAAGTCTGTGTAGATTAGCATTTCCTAATTAGGTTCCTGTTAAATTTCTGTCTCCCAATTTAGTTATAATTACCCTCCGCTATCTAATTTGTGAGAATTAGCGGTGCGTACGAGACGAGGTCGTGTTACTAAACAAGTCTGTAATGCTTTGCGATTATGTTTTCGGACAAAGTGTATCAAATTTTTATATCTATACCGACTCAAAACGTTCTAGATTTTTGAAAAACTACATATTTTAACTAACTTGTTCTCGTTTTATTTCGGTATCAACAAACTGAATAGCAACATATATTTGAATATTTTTTTTTAGAATACAGATAATGATTTAACCAACCAATTTTTCATGTTGCTTGCGAAGTGCCGTTGCAAAAGTAAAGTATTCAAGGTTACAAGATAGTATAGTTAATTTGTAAAAGATTTAGTAATCCGAACAATTAAAAATGTTTATGAAAATGTTTACAAAGAGTGGATGTGAATCAGTATTGCAGGACGCTTTTTTTTATATTGTAACTACTTATACAAACTCATTAATAGAGATTTTTGATTAAATATTATATTAATACGGAAGATAGGTCTTGTAAAATGATATGACTAAGTAATAATAATGTGACACAGATTGCGACTTGATTACGGCAATATCTTCAAAGTTTTCGTCACGTTACCATTGGCAGGAACTAATTGTTCTCTAGACCATTGTTTCTGTCATTTTCGCAATAGGGGTCATGATTATTTATGGGTAAGAAAACTGTTCTTTTGAACATTTTATATTGTTTTCTCATTCAATATATACTGTCTACGTCAGAAAAAATAAGAAAACCCCTAATCTCCATCCTTACGTAAACTTTGATGCATGCATTTTTTTCAAACCCTATTTTGTGCAGGGATTTTTACGTCCCGATATGCGTGTTTACCTTTTATCACTGGCGTAAATACCTTGCTTTCTAAATATCATCAAACATAAGCAAAGCAAATACTCATTTCGTCCCCTATAATGAATTTGAACGGTTCATTATGAGTTTTATTTACAACTCTACATAGTGATCAATAGACCGGTTAGGATATCCGAGTACTTGTCTGAAGGTCCTTAATAGTTTCTCCCCAAAGATGTAAGATCTCTGCCAATTTCGACTTGATCAGAGTGCCTTCTCAATCTGTGAGGAGACCAATGCTATTGATCATGCACAGTGATCCTTTAGCGGGTTTGAAATTATGATGATAATGGAAATGTAAAAATAATATATGGGGTTTTTAAGTAACACAGATAATAATAATATTTAGTTACCTCAAAAGTAATATACAAACATAGTCACACAGAATTCTTAATACTAGCTGCAAGTTTTATCGCCTTACGTCATCCTTTGAAATATGAGTAACTTAGCACTAACGTCCTTAATTTATATGATCCATATTAATGAAAAGGTCTTCCTGATTCGTCCTGTCAGTGCATTAACATGCTTCTTTGATATATCAGTGTGCAGTAACTTTAGCTCTTATATGTTTGGAGTAAGGTTTAAAATAAGAGTTTCTGTATCGAAGCCCCACGTAGAGGTGAAATGAGGGCGTGCGTCGGTGACGAGCTAGACCTATTTGCGCTAACTTAGGTTCAGCGTAGATATAAATAGACGAGTGGCCTTTTCTATGCTGCTGAGTTTGGCATATTTAAAAAGCTTAACAACATTGTAAATAGTAGCATATTTATATCACTGCTGCTCATCGTCGTTGCGGTTAAAAATAAGTAAGAATCTTTGATTCTAATGACTATTTTATAAAAACAACTTTTTCCAATTTAACAGACATATAGTATTATTATTTCACATGAATTATGAAGTTAAAAGTATGCTATATTATCAAACTTACCTGTAACTGAAGTTTAACCACAATGTTTACCGATG
This sequence comes from Neptis clinioides, assembly GCA_027564055.1. Lineage (NCBI taxonomy): Eukaryota > Metazoa > Arthropoda > Insecta > Lepidoptera > Nymphalidae > Neptis > Neptis clinioides. The sequence goes on from JAOPUB010031976.1 coordinate 7,841, forward strand.
TTTTTTATTTTTTGTAATTTCGTTCCTTTGGGGAGTTACAGATGAGACACCTCCTTATGGGTGAAGGATACGTTTTATGGCAGAAATAATTTTAGGGGCTTTTTAATTTATTTTTAAGACTATAAAACTTCACTACTTTAGATTTAAGGCTAATTCAAGTACAGTGCAGAATTCATATTATATAGGCTTAGTCGATTATTCCTAATTATTTTTACTATTTCGGGAGTCTTAGTTTCGATTATTTCGATGAGTTAGGGTTTAATAACTATATAATTCAATTGTGTAGTATTTAAAAAGGATTTTTCGTATCATATTATTTTAATTATCAAAATTATGTTTCGCAGACGCAATTTAAATTGAATAAATTGTAGATGCGTTCCTTATATCAGTATCCTACGTGAATATGAAATCCAGGCCGAGTCCAGGTTATTATCTTGAATCGTCTTGTTTTACAGCTTAAAAAAAGACAAACCAGCAAACACATTTTCGCTTTTTTTCAGCATCGTGAAGCAGAGTAAAAAATATTATATTTGCACATATGGAGTTCAAAACCCGACCAGTCTATGGTAATTAGTCGTCAAGTGAATTAGTCAATATTTTAACTACGAAAACGTGTATTAAAGTTTAAAAGGTATTTAATGCATACCTAATTTCCAGGCATTAAATAATGACCTAAATTACGTATTCTAAATTTGAGCTTTGCTTAATGGATAAACTTGGAACAAAAACAGAACCAAACAGAGTGGCTAACTTTCACTTTTTCACTGTATTGCGGATTAGCAGAAATAAATGGAACCGGGTATTGTTCACGATACATAAATATCGACCAATATTTGCTTTTAAATATTGGTCTTTTGACTTTCTAGATTCATGGCTTTTATGGACTTAAAGCTATTGTTACAATTATATTAAACTTTGTGATCTTTCAATTGCTTTTCTATTTTGTTTTATTAACCTATTTGTATTTACGGTTATAGCTGGTTGGTAACTTATCTTACAGTTCATCTGTGTTACGGTCAAAATTAACAATTAATCTTAATGCAAAATTTATAGAAATAGAATCCATATTTTTGCATTAATAATTAAAATTTCGAATCTATTTCTAATCTGTAATCCAAAATAATGACTGAATAACGACTCGCAAATTAGATTTATTTAGATACAAATTTGGAAACTATTTTCAATACATAGTTCATAGATTTCGCATTGAGATTGATTATTAGTCTCAGTAGTTAAAGTATAGGTAAAAAAGAATTTGTCAGTCTATCGAGACCCTTTTTTTATTTCACTTTATATCTTCAAATATTTAAAAAATATTAGAAGATATAAAGTGGAAATTAAGAAAAAAAATTAATGACTCCCTAATTCCTTGAAAGTCATAATAATTTCTTGAATGCAATCAATATATATTGCCATCGTAAAAAAATCAGGGAAGAAGCTTTAGAGTATTTATTTCACGTTGTAAAAAAATATGACGTCTAGCAAGAAGCTGTGAGAAAAAAGCCTAAAGCTGATTATATTTTTTCTTTGCAGTTGGTTTAAATTAAGTCTTACCAATCAATGTTCTGAGTCAGATTTTGTTTTATGTTTTATGCTAATCAGGGTAAATAATTAAAATTTTAAAATAGGGTATAGTTACCCATATTTTATTAACAGTGAAAAAGGAAAATAAATAATTCTATTATATTAGGTCAACCACTGGCGCCGTAACGACTTCCTGGCGATACCATCCGCCGCTAAATATAAACCGTGGACCACAAAACTAGAAACGCGCGTAGTAACGAATATAAAATAAATACAGCGCTAGAAGGCATATTTTTAATGGTTATATTTGCAAGTATGCCTAGACAACTATAATATTACTCCTGGTGGTTATCCTTTAACTCCGACTAACAGCATTACTGCTACAATAATCCTCATGTAATAATAATGATCTCTGTCATGGCAGCGTATTTATTTGGTTAGTTTTAATCTTTGTGTTAGCACACTGTTTATCGGACGACATCTTGGACCAATTAGCTTCTTAAATCTATGCTACCAACGTTTACACAAATTAGAGTTGCCAGCATCATAATATTTTTAAGTAAAATTCATTAAGACCCTGTACAATGTTTTTTTTTGTTCAAAAAAAAAAGTAAAAAATAATTACCTAATTTAATACAAATTTGTATAATATTAGTTTTTCGTAATAAAATAGTTATATTAATAAAACAATATGATTGTGTTGCGTTCGACGATGTGCTGATCCGCTCCTATGGGTCGTAACGTGACGTTTTATAACCTATAGTCTTCCTCGATAAATGGACTATTCAGCATAAAAAGAGTTTTTCAAATTGAACAAGTAGTTCCTGAGACTAGTGCGTTCAAACAAACAAATTCGTTAGATTACTAATTAGGTACTTTAATATAACAATATGATTGCGCTGCGTTCGATTATCCGCTGATCCGCTCCTATGGGTCGTAAAGTGATGTTTTGTAGCCTATAGACTTTCACGATAAATGGACTATCCAGCACAAAAAGTTTCTTAATTCGAACTATTAGTTTCCGACATTAGCGCGGTGTATTCTGGCGTCTGTGTTTATATGTTACCATGTTATAAATTGTTACGTGGGTATATGCTAATTGCTAACTGTTGAAAATAAAGTTGTATGTGGTAAATTACACCTGGACGTGTCAACGGCAAAATATGTAAGGGCCATTGGCCAATGTGACGTCACAGTGTACTATATATTGTCAACTACAGCGTATTTTGCCACAGCAGTAGTTATAGTACGGTGTTTGAATGTTGGTTATAAAAGGTTGTGATCTCACATCAAGTGTGCCAAAATGGAAGTCGTTTAAATTGTCCTTAGACGTTTACTAATTCTTTGTGTCACATATGTAAGTTCTTATTATATATATATATACATTTGAGCACACTTTGTAAATGCAACTTCGTAATTTTATCGTTATAAAAGGAATAAATTAATAAAGTTTAAAGTTTTGTCCGTTACAGAATAATTCAAGCTACTTTAATGTTTGCTAGGTTAAATTAAATATAGTAGTAGTAAATGCTTTGTTTGTTTTTTTTATTAGTTTTAAAACCCGATATGAAACATTCCTTTTTTGTACTAGTTCTTATATAACTTGCAATTTAAATTTTTTACAACTTTTTTTCAATGATTTCCTGGTTCCGTTAGAGCTGAAATTGACAATTTAATAAAAATCGTGACAATGCAATAGAAGTGAGGATAGACTCATCAAGAAGCCTTTATTTATAACAAGCAGCCATTATTAGGATTGATATTTATTTCACATATAGTCAAATCCTAACTGTTTTTAGTATTATTTTAGTATAACCACGATTTTG
>JAOPUB010031994.1:0-11188 GCA_027564055.1 Neptis clinioides
GATGAATGTTAATTATATTAACTAGCTCACGCCCGCGCTTCGTTACATTGTTATTTAAAACCCCTAAACCTTCTATTACATCTTACAAAACAGATAAATTGGCTATCATTGATATTAGATAATCTATGGTGTATGCGCTAATATAATAACGCACAGATTACCTATTTATCAACTGATTAATTATCAACTGTAATTTCTGCATTCCATTTCAGCCTAAATCGAGTACATTATTATTTATTCCATATTTTAAATAGTTATATTAAATTTTATTAAGATTTCATGAATGTGTTAAGATGAATTATGTGACCAAAACAATATTATTAACTGAATACTTTAAGCCTTACTAAATAGCTTCTATCATATAACAAGCATGTCGAACCGTCAAGAGGAAGCAACAAGCGGCCATAGACACCTAGAGCCTCTTTGTGGACAGATCATTCTAGTACAAGACACTGAGTAAACATAGACAATATGTAATTTTTTAATTTTTTATTCTATGCAAGGATCAAATTATTCTCCCTCCAATTTAGATTCTCCTTTAATGTTTTATTCATTGAGTTTAATAAATCATATTATTAAAATGTGTAATTGTTACAATACAGTTTTATTAATTTCAAATATAAAGTGTCATGATTTTTCGTCTATGTCATACGTGACATTTTACCTTTTCTGTAATGGCAACATTAATTCATATCTGACAAGCCAATGTTAGGTTACCGCGGACTTTCTTTTATCCATTGAGAACGTTTCCCGCGTAAACCTAGTTATGACGTTTTAATGAGAAATGTGACAAAGAAAACAGTAAAAAGATTATTAATTGTAAAGTATATTGAAAACGGTGTTTTCACAATTTGATTTGGGTGAGTTTAATTTATAAAATTGTAAGTATCTGATCAATAAAAGTAAATTAGTCCCCGCACACGCCAGATGAGGCTTATTACCGTCGCGTGACACGCCAGCGGTCGCCCGACAGAGGGATGCGCATTTTATTTGGAATTAATACTAATATTAGACTTGTTTCGTTTGTCTGATTGTTTGTAATCAATATAAAAATGCAGGACATCCTCTATATGACACTGTAATAATGTTACTTTAAGATACAAAGACATATATGTACTTCTAAGTTCTTAAATCATATGTTTTGTAAGTAATCTAGCGACCCGCACCAACTTGATACGATTTCTCTACTGTAATAAGTAATTATACATGCAGTATTATACATATATACCTTCCTCTTGAATCACTCTATCAATTAAATAAAACCGCATCACTCACCGTTATATAATTTTAAAGATTTAAGCATACACATGTATGTAGTAAAGGTCAAAATTTCCTAGTAGAAAGTTAAAATATCAATTTAATTCAATTGAAATATTTTTTATAGTACACCAAGCAAGAGAATCAGAAATTACAATCAAATTTATACTTAATGTTGATAATATACAAAAGGCTTATTGCTACACAGTGATCTCTTCCAGACAACAGAGAATAAATATACATAACTGATAGAAATAGACATTACTGATATAGAAGTGGCAGATAGTATGGATGAGCTAACAACAAATACTTTACATATATAAATATAATACATACGTTTCATATAATAAGTATAATGTATACATAATATCCATGTACATGTTTTATGAAATATATAATATTATATAAAATATCGTAGACATTATAAAGAAATAAACATATTTTATTTCAACGAAGCGAATGTGGGAGGAAATAATAAGTTTCATTACATCAAAATAGGTCAAAAAAAGTAATAGCTATAACTATTGCCATATTTCTAATCAATAATTTCAAAAAACAATTTTTTTTTCTTTAATGCAGTTAGAAAAGACTGCTACTACTTTTAATTACCAACTGACAATTGTTTGTACTAAAAAACATCGAAACGAATAATTTGACTAGAAAATATTACTATAATTTTGTAAGAATAGTGAGTTTGATAGCTCATCTATCGAGGAAGGCTATAGGCTATTAAATATCACACTACGACTCATAAGAGTGGAGCATTACGCGAATAAAGCCGCGCGGCTAATGTAGTATAAAATTCAGTGTAAATATATGTAAAATCAACAAAATAATAAACTAATCAATAACACGTCATCACTGAAACATTAGCGATGGCTCATTGGGTGCGCACGAGGGTGAGAGGGTCAGGGGCCAGGGACAGGGCGCATCCCTTATCCCTTGATAGACAATAAATTGCCATATTGCACAACTGTCTTCACCAGTTACAATGCCTTCCATTTTGTAGTAAGCGTAAAGATGCACAGACAAAATAAAAAATTATTCAAATTCATAATGTTGTTCAAGTATTACGTAAACATTATAGGGGATGGGGGGAGTCTTTGCTTTGTTGATTTTTGATAACATAGGGATAGGAGGATCTGCATGGTAGTAAAAAGTAAACACACAGAATCGTGACGTGAAAATCTCCGCGCTAAATGAGTTGTGAAAAATCATGCAGCGATCATGCAGCGATCATGCAGCGATGTTTACTTAAGCATGGAGGGGTGGGGAGGGGGGATTGGTTCGTAGGACTTTGCTTACTTTTGTTTTTTTAGCAATTATTGAAATTTTACTATATCTAAACGGCTAAACGGACACCAACTTCTTATTCCGAGTTCATTCCCGAGAAATTCAGAGTTCCTGCAGGATGATGATAAAATATGTTTGCTGTCGATGTCAAAGTAAATTTTTTGGAAATATTGAATAACGATTTTTATTTTAATCTACTAGAAATCCAACAAAATGAAATCTAAACAAAGCTCTGTTTAAAGCTCAATTTAAGAAAAATAAACACACTCCTAAGGTCTACAGCTACCTCCTAACAAACAAACAGATAAGTCAACATTAATATACGGTTCATCAATCCCATAAAATACAAAAAACTGTTCAATTCAATTCAATGTAAATTTCAACACTGGTTATTCAAAAACAACGGAATTCTTCAACAACCGTGAATTAGTGAATAATTAACCGGCGCGTGCGCAAGACCCTCACCCCTCGAACGGACCCCTAAAAAACAACCCTCGTATTCAAATTAACGAAGTAGTACTGTGTGTTCTTAAATTATTATATTAACTTATATAAAATTGAATGTCTGTCTGTACAGTTATCAATTTAATATCTATACAAATTTTATAAAGTTGAAGAGTTTGTTTGAACGCGCTTATCTTAGGAACTATTGGTTTGAATTGAAAAATTCTTTCTGTGTCGGATAGTCCATTCTTCGAGGAAGGCTTTAGGCTATAAAACATTAAATTGTGGATTACCTCTGAAAGAACTATACCGATTTTGATAATTCTTTCGCCGATCGGAAGCTATTTCCTTTCCGGGTAACATTGACTATGTGGTGTTGTCATATTTATAATAATTAAAAAGATACGGCCAATTAAGTTTAATACAGTGGCAATTTTGTAATTTGGACATTATTTCTGAGAGTACTAAACCGATTTTTATAATTCTTTCGCCGACAGAAAGCTACACTATGCTTGTGTTACAGGTGGTGCAGTGTTGCCATACTTTGAAATTAATGTACCATCGCCATTTTGTTCCTACTGCACCAATTTTGAAAATTCATTCACTGTTATGAAGCTACACTATTTCAGCGTAGTGATGTAGTGTTGCCACATGCCACGGTTTTTTAATTAATAAATTGATAGTTCGGGTCAGTTCGTTCGGTTGCTCCTCCTGATTGACAATGTAGGCATATAGATTATAATTTTACTTTAAATACCCGAAGCGAAGCGCGAAATAATAATTCAATTAGTCTCATTTGGATGGAGAATTTTAGGTTTCTTAGCTTGTGACTGTTTTAAGTGTGCCCTCAAGTGTCCATAATGCCTCCCTTCATAGATAAATGTTATAATTTATCTCAATGTGTCCATTAGGTTAACTTTCCTAGCCCTCGGTAGCCTCGTTGACCTAGAAAGCTGAAACTTTACTTGTTCTACACCACATACATTTATGGGAAAGAAATCGAGGCCGCATTTCTCCGCCGGAAGGGTCGTTATTGCCTATTGTGATCGATCTAAACTTTTATTACCAATTTTTGACAAAAGTAACGATATAAAATATTATATAAAGTATTTTAGTAAGAGTAAGTTAAAGTATTTGCTTAATACAGATTGCTTTTACACACAACTATGGTTATTCAAGTGTTATGTTATGTGCAACAGCATCATTTATTTGAAATTATTCAACAATAAAAAATCCTTTGTAAATATTACCTAAACTTCTATTCATTATTAAAGTAGTACGCAGTGTATCATTATGATAAAATCCTAATTCCAAATCAGTTATATAGAGACTTTTGCTTCAATTTATTATTTTGAAATGTTCACTATATTATTCGTTAAAATGAATGACGTATCGGAATATTAAAGCGGCAGAACTCTGTTCGGATTCTGATAAATTGATTGAACATTCATATAATTAACATTACAACGGCCAAAGATATTATCCTTTTGCCGTATCATAAACCTTAATGGTTCCTAAACGATTGCAAGCGTTGTTCGTGTCTCAACAATTTGTCTTATAAATCAGCAAATTGGTGTGAAACTATGAAGAAAATTGCGTTCAGTTGCCGGCTTTCCATTCCATTGCCTACTGCCCTTAGTGACGTTCGGTGAAAACAATTGATTTTTGTTGGTGAAAGTCCCGTTCGCGTGTGTTTAAGCGTATCTGCAGATTTTGTATTGGATCTATTGATTTGAATTGTTATTTTATACTGAATATGTTATTTTATACTGAATATTCATTTTTATATTACGGCCGGCGAGTTGTGCTCTAATTATGCAAATTCGACAAACTGAATGCCGCTCGATGAATAGTGTTACCTACAAAATAATTTAGTAGTGTTCATGCACTGCAAATTAATTGAATTGTAATTTCTATTCCGGCCATCTAGGACTATACTATACAACAGATTATTACACAGGCTTAAAATATATAACAAAAAAATTTTACATAAAAAATATAACAGGTAGGGTATGGAAATTGTTAAACTATACAAGTAAAAGTAAAGTTATATGTGAAGGATTAAGTGAACCTATTTTCCACTCTGAATATGGGATTATTTCATATTATTTAATAGAAAAAATGCCCTGAATAATGCGAAGGGCAATGATAAATCAAAATTCATCTTTTATCGGTAAAATAGTGGTACCTCACAATATCATAAAAAATATAAATCAAGGAAGAAAATAGTTAAACGAGAGACGATATTTTAAATTTCGATTTAATTGAGAATTAAGTACCTTAATTCGATAGATTAGGTAGATTTTTGAAGAGAACCTCTCATTATATTCCGAAGATAAAATAATAAAACTAACGTAGATATTCACGTTCTCATTGAATTAGTCTCCAGCGACTATAATGTAACGTGTACATGCGTGCGTGACGCATCGGTATTTTAAATGCACTGCTTTTTATGGTGGAAGACCATGCTACGACTTACCTATAAGGCGTTACAAATTGTCCTTTACCAATAACTTTTAATTGCCTTCAATGCCGAACAGAGCCTATACGTACCTTGATTAAATCTTAAAACGTTAGGTCGTGTATTGGTTCCAGATGATTGGTTATTTTATTGAAAACCCAGATTTAAGCATGGTTTCCATGACGCGTATTTCTGTCTGTTTGCGATTAACCTAAATACAATTAAACGCATATTCGAATGAAAACTTATTAAGGTTTTGTTTAGAGTATGAAGATGATTGTTAAAAATGTCGGAAACAATTAGGCTGTCTATACGTGTAAACTTTCATCCAAAACTATTCTCATTCCTAGTATGATATTCATATATGTAGTCATAATATTATTCTCTATTGTATCTAAACATAGCCAGAGCAGATTGCTAGTATTTTATAATGTTGTTTTTTCTTATAAGGTATTTAAAAGCCACTCTTTTCTTTTCAGGACCGGCCCGACAAAGCGCAAAGAACACAGCGAGAAGGCAAAGGGTAGAAAAAGAATACAACATGTGACCACCGACCGAAGCACCAAAACAGACAATATTCTTCAAATTCATGAATCTTGACATAAGATTACATGATTAAGAAACTTATTTATCGCACTTTAACTTTAACATAACGAATCTAGTCGTCGTTTTAAAAGAAATTTCTTTTAAAACAATTTTTACATTAAGAAGAGCGTAAAGTTTGAAGACTTAGTACAAAGAGAAAGAGACGGGACAGTACAAAGACTAACGGGAAAACTAATGTTGATTTAAGATTAAATTGATTTATTTAGACAGTTCCCGAGAAAAAAGTCAACATGTCTACAAGTGAGTATTAAAATTTTAATTAATGTATTATTATTGTTATTTGGCTAAGGAACGACCTCGTCCTTTTAGGTAATAATTATGACCGATGCGGAAAATATTTACAAGCGAAGGTTAAAATAAACGTACGTCTGAGTAAGACAACCTGAAATAAAATATCAGAACTTTTATTTAAACAACATACATAAAGCAAACTATTACATAACACCGTAAAAAAAAGTGTGAAAACGGTATTCAATAAAACATAAATTATATACGATAATTCGATTTAAAATTAAAAGAGAAATTGTAATTTCATATTTCTCGTTTTAATACAATTATATCTGAATATAATATGTCTTGACATCAAACAGACTGGACTTACTTTTTTAACGAGTAAACTTACTGTTATAAATAAGCCTATTTGAAATAATTTATGTTGTGCTCGAATTGAAATGTTTGTACATATTATAATCATTGATTAATAGCATTAATAGCAATAGCATTTTGTACCTGTCTGTATTATTTTTAGTATGCCTACCTTGTTTTGAGTTGAATAGGGCCGGTTGGCATCAAGGGCAAAATGTATCACTTACTTGTTTGTAAACATTTCAGGTTGCGAGGATTCTGCACGAATTCTTAAGAGCAGCTTTTCGTTGTCTTCACTACGTTCTGTGCAGGCGCCACTCAATGGCACCGTAGACCAGCTTGAGCGGCCCTATCACAGTCTCACTAAAAAAAGGTAATGATACAATCTGATATTGACACATTTAAGTGCGAATACAACTTTCAAATTTTAAACAAGAATATTTCTGTCCTTAGCCATTCGATACGATCTGATCTATAAACTTTTATGAAAAAAAAGATGTATCGATTTTGACAAAGTTATTGTTATCAGTTTTCTCAAAACTGTAGATTAGAATTTTCTGCGACAAATAATGTCTTCCTTCCGATCAATAACTATATCTTACATATTGCACACTAGTATTTATTATCATTAATATAAAATTATTCTTATTAAAGTGCGACCAAATACTACGCAACCTTCAACTATTTAAATGGTTGTTTTCAAATGCAATTCGACACGTTTTTTCTTGCATGCTAATAAGTAGTAAATTTTTATTGACTTAGTGTCTTACGATTTATATATTATAAATTCAATCATTGAGTTTTAGTTGCAAGCGTAAAGAAGTTATAAAGATATCTTACATATATTTTTAAATTTTATAACTTTTTTACTGAAATAATAATGTTGATTGATGACAAATTATATTATTATCCAAAAGATTGATTCCGCGTCTCGAACGTAAGAAAGTTAAATATTTATGCTGTGGGCGGAAATTTTCACAATGTTTTTAGCATAGATAGTTCATTTTATTTTCAATTATTTATAATGGTTTTCTTTACGTACTTTGACTGTAATAAAACATTTATTAGAATGGACATAAGCTTCGAATTGAATGTAATGTTATTTAAAAAAAATTTAGAATGTAAAAAAATCAAGTCAAGGGAAAACTGAAAACATGAATAATTTTTGAAAAAGTGAATTTATTTACCTTCTATGTTTCTATGTCTGTTGACAGAATGGTTGTGGTTAAGCTGATGACAGGCTTCTTGCAATTGTCGAACTTCTCTTGGGTTGATGTTCACCTTGCGATGTTTCTCCACTTTTGCAGTTATAATACAAACTGGTTGCGAACTCATTGTAATACGGTTGACTTTGTGGCCTTAGAGATAAGGTCGGTCCAGCGTGTTGGTAATCGACCACGCGATCTTTTAACTTCCACTTACCCCTGCAATATAAGCTTTAATATTAGCAACTTGATGGTATTTTGTGAGTTGATGATACCATCAATACCTTAGAATACTACCAACAATACCTTAAAATTCTTTGTAATATTCGAGGCTTTTTCTTATTTTTTTTTATTAGTTATATCATATGCGCTCGATCTTATAACAACGTATAAGTCAGTATTTTATACGATGGTTAGAAGAAGGAACATTTTCTAACAACCAAAGAAACTAAAGCATCTTCCTTTCAATTACTGTCAGTGCTTACTCCTACATTCACATAATTATATGTTTTCTCTATTTGACTATTAATAATTTATCAAAGAATATACAGCATTATATAGGAGTTTTCGCTAGTTGAGTCTTATATTTAAAGGTATTGTTACCAAACTAAAAGTATTGGTACCAGTCTCTAGATTGTTATCCAGGATTCACGACGGAATCAATGGATAACAATTCAGAGACTGGTACCACTTTCCTAATTAAATTTCTAGGTGATTTTTTGCATTTAATGCGAATGCACTCATTTTGCGTAACAGTTCTTTTAGAATTAAATTTTTAGAGCTAATGAAGATCCTCTCAAGGGTCTTGTAGCAGTCGAACTGTTTATGTTCATCAAGGCCATCTCCTATCTGTAAAAATTCTTGGAAACAAAATGTTAGAAACACTTTTTAGCCCTTATCACGTTATCTAAGTGATTTGTGTTTCAATATAAAAAATTTTTATATGTTGTTAAATAATATTAATTAATTTATTCCAGACAAGACAATTTTACCACAATGGAAAATTGGGTGACTGTTGTTTATCCACTTAATGATCCTAAATTTTTCCAATTTTTTTAACGTTACGTTAACATTTTTGTAGCCGTTACGTTGCAACTAGGCTAGTAAATATTACTTTATATATATACCCATATAATCGAAAAAATTTAACACATTGTGACATTACAGAAAGGAGCCATGTCGTGAAGCGTGGCGTCGTAGTTGGGGCTCCGCTGCCAGTGGCGGCAGCGCGGGCGACGATCTGTGGCCCTTACTGCAACATCACTATGAGTACATCATGGACAACCAGATCATCGATTCGTGCAAGGTTTGCTGATGATCGTATTACTACTTTAACTTTTGTCTTGCTATGGTTTTTTAAATTTAAATACTGCAATTTTTTTTATCTCTTTTCCTTTGGACTTTCTTTTCTCTAAGCCAAGTTAGTATATTTACTCCACTTTTGAATAATATCTTAACATTGGTGATAGGTTCACAAAGATCGAAAGGTTATAACGACAAATTAGGCCAAGAACCATCATTGCTTATTACTTTATGTCATTATATTTTAGAAACTAAAGAGAAATATTATCAATTTTAATGTTAATTTTTTAAAACTTTATTTCAGGAAGCAAACGGCGAGCTGTTATCCAACAATTCGTCAGTATTGCTAAACGGCCCGCGTCTCCTAAGTCCCACCTCTAGTTACAATAGGCAGTGGTCCCTCAGTCAGCTCATATCGGAGTTCACAGAGCTTTGCCAGTGGCTCACGCAAGTACAGGAGGAGATATATTCTAGTCCCGAGAATCTGGCGAGTAGGAAGTTAAGAAAGGCAAGTAATTTTAATATTCAAATTGTTGAATAATGTAGGAATTATGCAATGGAAAATGAATAGGCTTTTAGTGTTACCCAGAAAGACAAGAGGATTATTACGTGTATGTTTGAGTTGCTCAAACTTCGAAAAAAGTAAAAAAATAATGGGTCTATACTTTATTTGTAACTTTATGTTCTAAATATCCTGTAATAATCATGCAGGATTTTATTTATTATGTCTTCGTCTTTCAAATAAATTTGATAAGTTATGTTTGACTAACTACAATGTTATTATTTTACAGAGCCGAATGTCCGAATTGGTGTCGGTTGAGCCTCGTCGAGCTAAATTCATAGAGCAAGGTTCTGCTATCCTCGAAAGAATTCCAGAAGCTGCTGCTGAGGTAAAAAATGTTACTAAATATAGCAGTTTAACAAAGCTTTAAAATAAACTGGAGCGACTGCAAAATCTCTTAATAATGAACAAATCAATCATATAAAAATAAATCAGTATAAAATATATATTTGGTTTAAAGAAATTTGACCACATAACACAATATCGTGTTCGATTGAAATGGTTACCTTTTAAACAACGACGTGACTTTCACATTCTTCTTTTCACCATTCTTTTTAATCCCAGGACGCCATCTTAATTAAAGGAGCGTTTCTCCTTTCTTGCTGATTTATCCCCCACGCATCTTAATTTACGCTCGCGTTTAGAAAAACAAGATCAAGGTGCAAATCTTGAATTCGCAATGTTATAATGACTCCTTCACAATAAGAGCAGAAGAGTGACGTTATGGAATATACTTCCATATTATGATTTTGGACACTCTACATCTATAATTACATTTAAGAGTCGTCTGAAGAACCATCTGTTATCAACTTGCTAATTTTTGTGCTGTCTTTAGTAATTAATTTGTAAGTAATTTTAGTTTGTATTATTTTGCTATTTAGTCAATATTTGTGGTGTATATTGTACGGATTACGAAAAAGCATCAGAACCAATCAGATATCAGTAGGATGGAAAGTTGTAAATTAAAAATTATTGTCCTTATTTAAATTTAATACATTTTAGGTGACGTGGCGGGTTGAGCATTTAAATGTGAAGTGGGAGAGTCTTCGACTGCTGCTTAGTCCGGAACTTCAGAATCGAGATGGAGAGTGTTCTGATACTGTTGGTACGTTAAGACAAATAAGTAAACTAATCTCATTGATTATTTAATGATCATAAGAATATACAAAAATTAAATCGGATAAATATGTAAATAATTAAATGTAAAAACTAAAGTTTAAGTTTTTTTGAAATCAGTTCAAAAATTTGATACATAGATCATTATTTGACTTAGCTTATTTGAGAAGATAGTATTTTTAAGACTCTAAACTTAAATACTTGCTTGCGTGGCTAGGACTAATAATCATGTTATGGCAGACCGGTTGTGGTCATATATGCGTTGTTGCCTTCTTTACTTTTTCTAAATCCTCGGATTTTTTTGAATCAGAGGGCCGTTCGACGGCTTCCTTAGAGAAAAGAACCTCTATGTACTCG
>JAOPUB010032004.1:0-11187 GCA_027564055.1 Neptis clinioides
AAATAGTATTATAGAAGACTGGTGATACTAGTACCAATATTAATACAAAACTAAATATAAAGCTCTAAAACAGATACCCAGTGGCGGACGCTGTTGTGTTGACCACTCGAGTGGAGCGGAGACGGGATATCCAGGAGATTCGTAGCGCATTCGTTTACGATTAGAAACACGTTACGCGACGACCTGAATCATCCCTCGCGCATAAATAACATATTCCTGCTTTCCGATTGACAGTGGTTACAATCTTGGTACTAAGCTAAGCATTCGTCATATCATATTTTTTTGTTTAGTGAAAGAACTGAAAGACTTTTCAAGATTTTTCATCTCTTTTTAATGCAAAATTTGTCTAGTAATCACCTGAGAAGATAGCTTAAGTATTAATTAAAAGTTATTGTGAGACATGAATCACATGAACACATCAAAAATTAACAAATATCCTAAAATGCCGCCACACAGGTTAAATGTATCTCATTACTCTTTTTAAATTATTAGCTGAAGAGATAACGCCATCTTGTTACGTCCAAAAAAAATAAACAATCATAAACTTACAACTTATATTTTTGAAAATGATTTTACAATTGGAACAACATATTTTTTTTAATTTTTAAACATTTGGGAGGTATAAGCCGGGAATCAATTATTGCATAAATATATCCAAAGTATCACCACATAAGCTAAAGTAACTTAATCAACCTTATTTTAAAACATTTCCTATTCGAACTTTGACTCTTTAGATATTTTAAACAATTTCCAGTCACTATCACAAGTTCCTGTCAGTACACTCCACTGTCCAAGTTCTCAGAACAAAGTTAGGTTAGGCTTACGAGAGTCTAGCCTAACACAAGGTTAAGCTAACCTAACGTTGTACTTATGTAACCTTGTGGCACCTACGTCGTAATCTCTATCTATATTTATAGATATATTGATAGACTTTCTTCGAAACTTCTAGTTCTTTAGTTCTTACATTTTAGACAAGGCATGATCTTAGCGTTTCTTGACCATAGTATCTACTAACGTTAGTAGATATTGAGCGGATTACTCAACCTGGAAAAAAAATCTAATGCTAACGAGAATGTGAACCATTAATTAATCGAACGGCAGAAGCATAATACAACTAATCGATGTTTCGATATCACGTTAGATATCATCAAGTGCTCTTTACATAGTGCGATGATAACAGTTAAGTGCTATAAAAATTGTTGTTTATTGTGGTATTGTATCATATAATACTAATTACGATTTATATTTACCTATGATAAACTGATTTATAAAATTAGATGTACCTCCTTTGTAAACTCACTATCAGCTTGAAACATTATAACAATATAATGTAGCTTCATAAGCGCATCTTCAATAATTTCTTAATTTCGAACTGATATCAAAACCCAAACTAGAATTCAGCCGCTGCTTTTTTTTTGCCACCGCTGCGGTTGCGAGTGTATACACCCGTCTATTTTCTCCTAAACATTACTTAAATTCCTAAATGTGTTTACGCGAATTTTCATGTCTAATAAGTGCATCCTTATTACTTGCTAAGGATTTTCACTACTTAAATTGCTGAAGAAATCTAAGCGAATAAGCGCGTTCAGGTTTACACGGTATACTGAAAATATTCCACCTATTTAGGTCCTGTTATAAATTTTTTGGCGGCAGGTATTAAGGTGTGTTACTTAATCAATATGTACTTAATATGAAATTGTATACACTCGTAGATTGCTATTCACTTTTTGTATTATTTTCCATTTACCTGATTTTCATAATAAACTCTTCATACTGTCAGAATAATAGTAAGGTATGTGTATCCGTTCTTTCTTTCTTCTTCCGGCAGACAGAAACTATAAAAACTTTTCATCCTCAATTTTACAAAGAATTCGTATATAACAAGCGAACCTTTTATATACAGTAGTAACGAGCTACGTCACAAAAAGGAGAATTTGCTGAAAAAATGCTGGTGATGGTGTGTCAGCAAAGACACTAAAATATTTTCTAAGTAAGAAGTTTTGCCTAAATAGATAGATATCCTGTAATAAAAATATAATTAATAATCTGCCTATATTGATTACTTACTAATAATCTTTAATCTTGTTAAAAGGATTTTTAGTATCTTTATTATGGGTACGTTAATGTTGATTTTTATTTAATATCGTCCCTACTATATAACCGTTGCGTAAAATCGCAAATCTCATTACAACTCATCCATGGCAGAACTATCAGCATCGCTGCACACCTTTGTGTAAAATATTACATAATATTATCATCATACTGACATAGAAAATAAAAACCAGTCTCACAAAATATTTTACAATAAAAATTTCGAGATCAATTTATTTATAGAATACTTTTGTTATTGTTTTTAATTGTTTATTGACTTAGTTAAATAAAATTGTATTTAACTTGTAAGTTCAATACAGTTTTTTTGAACTTAAAACGACTAATTAACCTAAAAAATTTCCAAAATATAATATGAAATACCCCCATACCCATACCCATAATATAAATAGAAATTACATAAATTGTGTTATTTATTATAAGGTGTCGTAACATATAATATAACATTTGCCAGGCTTAGTCTGCTCACAGTTTACATCAATCTTCTTGAGGTCTTGTGTTGTTAAACAATGTAACATCTCGGGTGTTTCGTTAAGTGAAGGTTTATATATGATATATGACATGATTAACTTCAGATTATTCTTAATATAAATAATTGATTTAGTAACCATTAATAACTTTGATTTAGTAACCATTAATAACCCAAATTACTATTTACTTAGTACTTTTTTTTTAAATGGTAATTAATATTCAAAACATTTAATATAATTGTTTAATATGTTAATTATGATGTTTCATGTTGAGTCAGCTCTGAAATCAGTTGATTTTGCGACGAAAGGTAAACAACGTATTAACTGGCTCAGCAACATTTGTGCAGTCATTAGCCACTGTAGCAAACTGAATAGAAAGCTTGACATATCCTGCTTGCCTTAACTATGTTTACATGGCTGTTCACTACAGTACTCACTAATCAATAGACTCCATTACAATTATATCTTTCTTTTTCATTTAAAAGAAACTGAAAAGGTATTAAAATTTCCAAAGGTAATGACATTTATTCACAGCTTAGAATGACGTGCATAATGTTTACTCATAACTACAAATTATGCTTTTGATGAATAGTTCTATTTTTGTACCATATATTTTATTAAAATCAGTTCTGCTATTAGAAATATTCCATCGATAAGAAAACGCGCGAAACGTGAATTTATTTCCACTTTATTGCTACGTTGATTAATATCCAAACAAATATTTCACTCGAGACGCAGATAAATTACTGTCACAAAATATATTACTTATAATAAGACATATTTAAGTAACTAGATGTTTCTAATTAAAATTTTAATGTTCTAATTTAAAAGTAAAATAAATGCACAAATAACAAGTCAGTGTTACTAATTTTATTCAATTGAAAAGTTTGAATGAATTTGTTAAATAAGTTGACGAAATTACAAAATTTTTAAATCTATAGTTACGAAACATGTTATACACACGAATTCCGTTCCTTTGTCCGAAACTCGTAACTTACAGTGATGGAACACAAATTTAATTAAATTGTCTGTACAAATTTTAAACATTCTTCCGCATTAGCTAAAATGTAGCACTTTAAGATGTATTTGATTGATTATATCTTAGCTAGTTTTTTATATATCATATCATTACAGCACATACCTTTTCTATTAGCACCAGTATTTTAAACATATAACAATGAGGCATACTTACGAATATATATTCCAATACGAAACACAACCACCGACATCACTTACCTGGAAAAGAAAACAAACATCAATTTTTATGTCCAACCAGATACTATCTTTAAATTTTACGGGACTACCGAACAGGCCTTTTATAGCTTTTGAGATCAATGCTGATGGAAATTCGATGTCACCGAAAAATCTTATCATTTTTGTTATCAATTTCAAAAAGTGTTAAATTATTTAATAATACAATATATTTTTCATTACTTCCTAAATATAGAACGGTCTTATAGATTTTTTTACAACATATAATTTTTAATTAATTAATAAATACGTATAGAAAATACGCTTAATGTTCTGAAATCAGCATATAATTTATTTATCAAGAATAAGAACAATAATAATAATCCATTAACCTTCGTTAAAGGGTCTACTAAAAAAAAGAATAAGTTATAAATGGAATACGGACGTCTGGTCCAGTCGTCGTTTACGTCGTTTTCGGTTATTACACCGCATTCTGTTTTTCGCAAACGTATTAATTGGAAAGCAGTAAAAGAAAAAGGCCAATAAAGAAAAGAATGTAAAACAAAGTATTAAAAAGTTGGTGAGTTCGTTGCCGGAGAGCCGCGGGGTGCGCCGCCGTATCGACCGCTTGTGACGCAACGAGCCCGAACTCCAGACCCTTGCACAAAAACTTTAACCATTGCTTCCGAATTCAGAGCTTCACAATACACTTTTCAGTTCAGACCCTATTCATTTAGGACAATGCACAGCTAAAGAACCTCTCAATAAAATGTCTTTTCAAATCTTTAGATATAAAGCAGCAATATATTTAAACATATATCAATACATTTCTTTTATTTTCTTTATTTTTTTTTGTAACCCAAGATACCATACGGAAAGGGTGTAATAAGTTTCACGTAATTATACACATATTTATTTGGAAAACACAACAGATAACAATCGTATACATAAATATGCTTATCCTAGTTATAGTAAGTCCAAACCTGATTGAAATCCAATAACGTGTAAAAAACGCATCATGATAACAGCATTTAAAAACGTTTTGTTAAAAGTATTTAAACATAAAAATGTATTAAACTAATAAATACAATCTTTAATTTTAATACTAGCGCGGACTTGCTTTTTCTGCTAGCATCAAAGATAATGGACCGATCCTAATGAAGTTTTTATTATTTGGAAGGTAATTCAACATGGTCCTTAGCTTATTATTTGTAAAGATCTGGTCAACCGTTTGAAAACTATCAACTTATTTTTAACTTGAGAGCTGTGTGTCAATATTGATATATTGACAGTTATAACGATCTTTTAACCATGGTAACACATTGACATTGCTTACATATTTTCTTATCGATAGCAAGTTCCAAGGTGATCAAATGTTTTGTTAATTTAATAGTAAGTTTTACGTATAAAAATAATTATTATTGCCATATTGAATCACGGTACACATATAAATTACTATATAACCTACCTTATTTTATCTCTATATTTTTACAGATTTGTTTTAATAGCAAGTGGGCGTAGTTTTCAATTTCTTTCAAAATAATTACTTATTATTTTTCCATTCTCAGCCACCCACATTCAATTAGCAAAAGGCACAATTCGATAAGAAAACATAAAAGTAAAATTACAACCACCGCTTAGCCTTATTTCGGTATCCTAAATACTTTGGTATAATTGGCTTTATAATAATTGCTGACATTTCCAGGCAAATTGATTTCATTTTTATTTATAAGTTATGAACTTGTATAATATTATATTATATATACCTAGCATTCTACTACAGAATATTTTAATTAATCTTATATTTTGAAGAAATGCATCGCATCGTTTTGAAGTAATAAAAAGTAAAAACGAATATCAGTAATTCTTCAATTCATTTAATATACATTTTAACTGGTACTTTCTTCTGACTGTATGATAAAAATAATAGTTATTTTGTTTTAAACCGTCTATTCTTTACTCGTTTCAGAAATGGTAATACCTGCCAATTTTCAGAATGTATAGTAAAATTAAAAATTACAAATTTTAAGAAAAAAATCTTACATTTCTGTTAGTACCTATAGTATTATTATCACTGCTACTACAGAATTATACAACGAATTACAGCAAAGGATTTTTTTTATCATTTCATTTAGATATTGAAATAAAATCACGAAAAATAATGCCTTCGACCTGTCCGAGATCTATTTAAACAATATACCAGTAATTTTTACGGAATGCACGTCCAAACAGAAAAAGGGACAAACAAAAAGTTAAAAAAAGTTTTTTTTCGCTTTTACACATTTCTCAATTAGTATATCATAGATATTTAGTAAAATATTTGTTTGTTTAACACAAAAATGTACAGCTTTGAATATATTATATCTACAGTAACTTACTCTCAACTCAAGTACCTATAAACATAAAAACGAACAACCGAAACAATGCTATACGTGGATGGGTTAACGGTTCACGTGTAACTTTCCCAAGAAAGCAGATTAAAAGTTTGTTTGTTTTTATAACTAGATCCCTCTTCTTTTGTACAAGAAAATAACCACTACACTGACTGTAGATACTAGACACTAGTGTAATATAATCCGATCTGGTCTGCGGTTTGTGGCCGGTGTCACAGAAGAGATTAATTATTTTTATGTACTCGTTCTACATCTTATATTTTTAATGTCTTAACCTTTTTTTATTTAGTTTATTTTAGCTTGTTTTGTAGCTTGTAAAGAGTATATTCTATATGTGAGTGGAAACCGCAATTTGCTACCCCGCAAGTCAGTCGGATAAAATAGCATATTTACCGTACAAAAAACTTTTAGCTTTAATCCCAAGGATAAGAAAAACAGTTTTGTGTTCAAAAATTTGGAAAGGTAAAATTGAAAACGAGAAAAATGAATGAAAGAGAAAAAGATAAAGTGAAAATGGTTCAAAAGGGATGCAGAGAGATAAAATAGGAAAAGAGAGATAAGTGAGAAATAAAAATAATATTGTAGATATAGATACATAGTAGATCAATGAAATTTTGCTTCTTGACAAATTATATGATTTGAAGTCATAATAATTGTAGAAAAGTATAAGTAAGTTTTATTAAAATCGTCATTATTTTTTTCCCTTTTGTTCTGATTATATAATTTTCAAGAACGTTGATAATACAAAACAAGATATTCATAACCAGTTGTATCTTTTGATAGCTTTCACAAAGAAATTCTAATATGCAACTGGTATTATACACGTTGCCAGCTAATTTAATGATGTTATGACAGGAGCTATCTAAAGAAAAATGGAAAGACAGTCGAATGTTGTATTTCATAATATTATCCTTGTTGTCATGGGTACAAAAACTTTAAAGTTTAATAATAACTTTTTTTTTGTTTTTGAATGTTTATGATATTTTTTCAGAAGAATCAAACATGTTCTTAAAAATTAGCTACATTAATAAAAAAAATATTTTTGCCATAATATGAAGTATTAGTGTAATAATAGTAACAAATAAGAGAGAGATACAAATGCTTTTTAAATTCTAATTTGCATACATATTTTAATATATTATATTGTTTTCCAAATTTTAAAGAGTGGCTGAGCCACTTGTGTAAGATGTACAAAGTCAAAACTAGTTTTTAGATTGAACGCGTTCCTAGTTAGAACTAGTTTTCACTGTGTGTCTTTGTTAATACAAGAGCTAATTAATGCTCAAATCGAATATCAGTTAAAACTAGTTCTTACTAGTCATAAGGCGTTTTTCCGCTGCAAGTCAGTTAAAACTGTTCCTGATTATCGTTCTCTGATAAAACGGATCTGCAGAAATGCATTTATAACGTAGTTTGTTTACAATTATAGTTATTATGAAATGAGTTGTTATTTGATTATTTTATTTAGGTACCTAATAATTAATATTGTCATCCTATCAACTAACAATAAATTAAGTGTTAGTAATTAAGATGTTCCCTAAAATGTTCCTTTATTTGGTTCTCCGTATCTTAGATCATTTTAATAAATAAAGTTAATTATTTAAAACTACATCTTGATTTTCAATACCAATTTAGTCTTTCCGGTGATAGTTGTTTTGTCTGAAAATCAAATATATCAGTGGTAAATTCTAGTTTTTACTGGGTATTTCTTGTTTTAACAAAGGCATTAAGTAAAAACTAGTAAGGAAAACGAATTGTAACGAAATACGGGTTCTAGCTGAAACATACATAAAGAGATAAATTAATATGTTATTTGTAATTTATTGAGCAATAAAAGTTTACTACTGTTATAATAAACGTTTAAGCAAATGAGGAACGGATACATACTCGTAATATAATGTAATTACAAATTGTAATGTATTTAAATTTATGTAGTTGAGTCAGCGGACTATTAGTGTCATATTGACACTAACAGGAATTTAAACTTAGCTGACGATTATAACGAGACGATTTAATATTAAAACACATTCCAGCCATAAGGATCAAATTGAAAAATTATAACTTTACAGTAAAGGCTCTCAAAATATCGATTCGAAACATCTTTTACGTGTTGCAATTCAGGTTTATGGAGCTCTGTAAACTTACCTACTACATCAAATGTTATTATAGTTAAACTGTAATACAGTTCTATTGTTACTAATATTATAAACGTGAATGTTTGGTTCTTTGGATAATGGATATTTGGATGTTTTAATGGAACTTGGCACACAGATATTTTACAACCTAGATTAACTTAATATAGCATACCTATTTTATCTCAGAAATATTCAAAGCTCCTGTAAGATAATTTTGAAATATGTTTACTGACAACTAAACATTTTTTTTATTTATTTTATACTTTTAGCAAAATACTTTTATTTAACAATAAGAGAACATATTGCGAATGAAACACTATATACCCTAAAGTCGAATGACAGTTAAGGTAAACTAACGTCTAGCAGATTTTTAATAATCATCCAACGAAAAAATATAACATTTAGAATATAAATAATATATTTTTCAATACCTAAACATTTAAAATTCCCTGAGTTTGGTATAGCATTCGCCACATAAGTTTACGTCTGAAAAAAAAACTTGTAGGGTAAATTGTGAATTCTGAGTGTACTGCGCGACTGCATTGGCAATTACATCCATAACGTTTAGTATTTTAACAAATAGCAGACGCGCGGTATGCCTTCAGTTGATACACAGAAGGTCGCTTCGTTATGAATAAATAATTGTAAATTATTTTAGAATAGTAAATTTAATATGAATAATACTTGTAAGTGCGTATAAAATTAAAATAGCAAACTACTTTTAGTTCTGTTGTTGGTAACATGAATTTGCACTCTGTAAGTGATAACGTTGGTAGCATAGAGTAGCATACAGTTGATGTTGGCACAAACTACATCAGTTCAATTTTGAGTCATTATTTATAACTGAATTCATGTAGACACTAATTCAACTACTATACACTACTTTTATAACTTAAATATCATGGTCAAAAATTCTCGAAATTAGTTTTGTAACTGCAAGAATGAAAAGAAACTAATAGAAAATGACTTCTTGTAGGATACTAAAAAATTAGTCAAGAAACTCAAATAAAATGAAAACGTAGGTACGTATACCTCACCTCATTCACTAAATTTTAAAACTGTTTTGTTATTGTCTATCGTGACACGTTTCGAAATATTCAAATTTATTTAAATACACTTGTTTGCTTAATGTACTAGTTACACTATGGTTTTCTCGGTGACAAGTTTTTCATTATTTAATTGTTACTCTAAAATAAAAAAGCGTTAACGACTATGTAAAAATTTACATCTTTGGATAATATAAGTAATGAGTACAAAAATTTACAATAATTTTTGACCAAACTGATTTGAGATACCAAAATGATTGCTGCTATATATTGTGTTGATTTTAATTCAAATAACAACAGAGAATTGAATTATAGTTTTGCTGAAAGTGTTGAAATAAATACACACAAAATTTGATGAGAATTAGATAGACAGCAGTTTGTATAATTTATCTACTGCCTCGTTAAGATACAGATTCTGCTTCGATAAATTGAAGTCGATCTTTCAACTGATTTCATAGATTTAAGGCCTTATGATATATGACATTGGATGCTAGGCAAACACTACTGCGGCTGAAACTATAGTTCCATGTAACCAAATTAAACATGTAACTTACTATATCATGAGGCCTTTAAATGACTTAAATGAATTATCACGTTGATTTCATACAATAACCAAAGAAGCGATTAAATTAGATTAATTACTTAGTAGTGTTCCATGTTTTCAGCTTTGCTTCTGGCTAAAGACCATGTTACTATTTTCGTTCGAATATTACTGCACAAAATATTCCATACATATCTCCTTGATAAAGTCAAAGATGTCATACTGACTGAAGATGTCAGACTACTATACGTATAATCTATATAGGCAGTGATAGCCCAGTGACTAAGACTTGATGTCTTACTCGGGAGGTCCGAGTTCGAACCCACACTCGGGCACACCTCTGACTTTTCTGAGTTATGTATGTTTTAAAGAAATTGAATATCACTTGCTATAACGGTGAAGGAAAACATCGTGAGGAAACTTGCAGTTCTCACTGGGCCAGAGTGGTGGACTATAGCCTTACCCCCTTTCCATTCTATGAAGGAGACCCGGCTCAGGAGTGGGCCATCGGAGGGTGGTGATGATGCCGTATAGTCTAGCAATACATAAAAAGAACTTGACTGACTGATTGACATATCTATGCAGGGCCTAAAGTATAAGGCCTAGGAACTTCAAATTTTGCACAGGGCTTGCTTTATGAAATTTTCATTAACGTAAGGAAGCACTAAGAAAGGATTTATGAAAATATAGGGTAAGAGGGTAAAACGGGGTTGC
This sequence comes from Neptis clinioides, assembly GCA_027564055.1. Taxonomy (NCBI): domain Eukaryota; kingdom Metazoa; phylum Arthropoda; class Insecta; order Lepidoptera; family Nymphalidae; genus Neptis; species Neptis clinioides. Next base: position 10,600 of record JAOPUB010032004.1, read on the forward strand.
AAAGTTAGTATGAAACTTTGCCTTTTAATTTATAAATAACATTTGAATTATGAGCGATGTAAGTGTGACCTAAGACGTGACTTTACATCCTTGCAATTTGGTGAGAATCTTTCCGAGAGGCGGTCGCGTGCGGCTTCACGATTTAATTGCTTTGGCGTTCTTCCATGACCGTTACAGCCTATGTTACAGCTGGAAGTGTTGTTATAAACTGAGTATATTTAATCATATTTTTAGTTACAAATTTTTCACACGTTAGTCACGTAAGAAAGTCGCCTATTTAAAAATCTAAAAAAAAGTTGAAAAATGGTTATCCATTTACAACTAAATTAGATTTTATTTGATTTTAAAACAGAAGAAAAACTAAAAATTGATATGTATTTTAGAATATAAAATAAAAAAAAAAGGCTACGAGCGCGGTCGAGGCAGCGCGATACGGTCAGGATATAACTAGACGTTACGATCTCTTAATATTCTGACAGGAACCCAGCGCAGTGCCTTGGACTTTAAGAAACTTTAAGAAAGCCTTATACAACACTCACCTTCACTGTCCAGGTTCTCTATCTAATCAAACTTTGGGTATACGTAACC
>JAOPUB010032015.1:0-11186 GCA_027564055.1 Neptis clinioides
GTCCAATATTAGTAACACAGCACATACACTACTGTTACATTTCCACTAGCACCACATTAATAATCAAGTTGATTCAAAGAGACTACTCGCTAGACAAACCGATTACTGCCTTTGCCAGCGAATATAAAGAGAGTAGATAGAGGTGGGAATATCGCTACCACTGGTGGAGCAGAAGTAAATCAGCTAATAGGGAATAAAATAAAAGAATGGTTAACCTCCTTTATGGAAGTCGGTAACAACTACAATATATATTAACGAATGTTTGAGATTTTTGGGAATATCTTTCCTTGATACATCTCTAGGAAAAGTTACAAAAACATATATTTAAAAGTAAAATAACGAAACCTTAATATGTTTGGTTACAAATCTGATTCCGGTCTAACTTCAAAGAAATTTTTGTTTGTTTTCGTGGAGCTCGATTCTGTTACATGTCATGTTAAGTTTGGCAGTCTAAAATCTTTGAACTTGAATCTACTGTAACATTCGGCTTGGAAAATAAAAATTGTATTAGATTATATTGTATTAGATATTATATCTAAAATATGTCACAGGACATCTTAAAACTAATAGAAAAAAAAACATAAAATGAAAATTATTTATTTACTCTTTATTGAAGACTTATTTTGTAGTTTATGGTGTATGTAAACCATGGTTTAGAGATAACCCTGTTCTTATATTAAGAACCTAAAACAATAAGTTTCTTTCATTGAGAATTCAATAATTTATTAAATTTATAGTGTTTTGTTCTGGAGTAGTTATGCAAGACAAACTATTTAAACATATAACAGCATTTTTATTAATGTATAAGCTACGTAATTAATTTTTATACAATTTTAAATAATTAAAACAAAGTATGGAATCAAAGTCTATCTAGAAATATTCTTCAGATAAGTTTATATTTTAACTATATTTCCCTAACCATAGTATTATTAGTAATTGATAAAAAAAAATAAGGATATAAAGTAGCCTATGTTCCTTTTTTTGTATTTTCTCCAATATTACATATTTTCTTCGCTTAATTACAGCGTTAAAAAAGTATATACCAACGTAGTTATTATTTATAAAATTCTCTACTATAACATTTGTCTATCATCACACTTTCTATTGGTGAAAACCGCATTAAAATCCGTTGCTTAGTTTAGAAGACCTAATCACAGAGACAGCGGGAAACGACTTTGATACTATGTGAAGAAGTATGGATTATAAGAGGATATGAATAGATTTTTCTACTCTCCCTCATGTCCCATTTAACGTTAAACGCATCATGGCTACGGCTACCCATTGATTATTTTGATTGATTGGTTCCTCAGCTTAGATACTATAAGCGTCTTACTGCAATACATCCATCGTGAATGCTATTGAATATTTGGTAATTAAGGGTGGAAACTGATCTGAAATACAAAAATAAAAACATATTTCTGTCATTTTTGATAAGTATTTTCATACATTATGAAGCCACAAATAATAATGAGAACATCACATAATGTTTGCTCTATAGTCAAGATCATCATTTACCTTAAATCAAAAAACCAAAAATATTTTTGGGTACATATTTCTATTTGATATTTGAATGGTGTAATAAACAAAATATTATTTTCTGAATTTTTATTTAATTAATAAAATACTCGTAATCGAAAAAAAATCCTTAGTTCAGAATTGAGTTTTCAATATGTAAAAGAATTATAAAAAGTTTCGCCGAGATCTGTCCATACGTATTCAAGAGAACTTGATCACATTTTCATAACACATTTTGAACATCTCAAAGAAGAAGATTCGAGTTAAAAATAAAGAGGAATACAGTAAAAAAGAGAAACAGACAACTTTTCCGGCCCTTTTCTCTCTTTCATGATATTTTAATCATTTATAATCATACTTATTAGGTTAAATCAATGAATAATAAATCAGTAGACACTATTGAAGTTACAAGAACGCAAATATTGCCACAAGGCAATATTTGTAGTTCAAATATTAATACAAATATTGTTATTTTCAAATCATTTTCAGTCGGGGGAATAATATCGTGATATTATTGTATAATTAACCAATATGTCTTGATTTCCACTGGTACTCCAGTGGAAATCAAGACATATTGGTTGATTAAAAAGTAGCGACATACTTTTATTGAGAGTCATTGTAATAATTGTATTATTTTAAATTATAATATTGCTAGTCCATCAGACCCGGCTTCGCCCAGGTTATCTGCACCACGTATTATTTTTTATGTTCATCAAAAAATTTTAATTTGATATATTCTAGCTAAATAAATATATTAGAGGCATATGATAGCAATAAATATTTTGTTATTATCTCGCAAGAAATATGATTTTTTCCGGGATAAAGAATAACCTATGAGTTAATTCAAGTTCATCATCATTATCACAACCCGTTGACGACTCACTATTGAGCCGGATCTCCTCCTCAGAACGGAGTAGGGTTTAGGCAATAGTTCATCTTGCTGGCCTAGTGCGGGTTGGCAGACTTCACACACCTTTGTGAACTTTAGGAAACCCACAGGAGTGCAAGTTTTCTCACGATATTTTCCTTCAGCGTTATAGCAAATTATACTTAATTTCTTAAAACACTCATAACTCAGAAAAGTCAGTGTGAAATGTGTTACCGACTTTAGGATATCACTCAGCCTCTAATTTAAGTAATAAGGCATCAAATTTCATGAACATTTGCTCAGCCGTTTTAGTGAGATTGAGTAACAAACATCCAATACTTTCATATTGATAATATTAGTAAGACTAGTAATTTAAAATGTAGGTTTTACTTAACCTAAATTGGATATAAGAAATAAAAATAGTTTTTACCCCAGCAAAGTGAGGGCATGTCCAAGGACATGAACACTTAAATTGATTTCTATAGATACAAATTAAATGTATGTCAAAGATAAACCGATTTACATAATAACATACTAATATTTCGTTATGCAAATTTGTGTTACTCATTACCTACCTATTAAAAAGCTAAGCTTTCACAAATTGTACTTTTTTAGTATGTTAAAATAAATAAATCTAGCAAAACATATATACCGTAAATGTGCTTAGTCATCTCTCGTAAATATGGACGATATTTAAAATTTTCGTGTAAATTTAACATATGCTCTGGAATATAATATAATTAGACACATTAAACTTTAAGTTTGTTTGTAATTTGTGTCTGAATGCTAATATTTGCTGTGGTTTTGGTTCTGAGTTGTGACGAACTTTAATAACGGATACATACAGAACTAGAAACTAATGTATGCATTAAATTTCTCCTAATGAAACTGTCAAACATATATGTTAAGGTTGATATATGTAGAAATACATTAAAACAAACTTCTTGTCTGCGGTTTTGAAATTCACGCATCTTTTTAGAGTAGAAGAGTAGAATACTTACTTTAATATTTTTCTTATTTATTGAGTATCATAAATGTTTTTATTCCATTTCTCAATTCCTCTTGCTGTAAGTCCCTCTCCTTTCAAGCTTCTTTCATCTTTCATTCTTTTTATAACAAAAATAATACAATCGCGTTTTTTTTAATTGTCAAATTCTTTATCAATCGTAGCCTATGTGTTATTTGGATATTTAAGCTATACCTATTACTGTAATGTTTCTTCAAAATCCGTTTAGTAGTTTTTGGGTAAGAGAATAATTTAAAATCTTTTGTTATTTTATTGAGGCATAAACGATGTACATAATACTTTAATAATTTATAGTAAATTGAAATCAAACAACACCAGCGAAAGAGTTTAATTATAACAAAATTAATTTCTTAACTGCAGTAAACGGTAAATAAAAAATATATATAATAAAAAGTAGAAATTAAAAATTAGGAACATAATAATTTAAAGAACAGATGGTTTTCAATTGGTTTCGAGAAAAATAAAATAAATTTATATCTGCGTTATTATTATTATAAATTTCACAAACTCTAACCGCAAATGCATTTTACAGATATTGTGTTCTTACTAATCTTACTATTTTACAAATAATGTGAATGTTTGGATGTTTGTTCCTCGATAACTCGAAAATAGCTGAACGGCTTTCAATTAAATTTGTCACACACATACTTAATAACTTGGAATAACATATAGGCTACTTTTATCCCGGAAATAATTAGAGTTCCCGCGGGATACCGATAAAATGTTTTACTTTCGTAAGTGCATAAATATTTTTATTTTGCAACAATATATCGAGAATGATGTTTGATAAATCTAAGGATTAACGTTGCGGACCTAATATTTTTCTAATACATCCATCCTCACAACCTTTCGCATTTATAATATTAGTAGGAAGTAGGAAGTACGGATTTAATGTAACAATTAATTCATATTTCAAACTATATATAAAATAAATTACATTCAGCCGTTTGTTGATGAAATAAATTACAAATTATATATGTTAATGTGAGTTCATATCGAAACACAAACATTATCAATGGTTCAATGTAACTGAAATTTGAATAGATGTCGGAACCTGACTTTTGGTTCGTTGATTTCTATGTTATCTTAAAAGCCTTACACATTATTGATATACAAATATTTTGTTACATTTAACGAAACAAATCGTTATTTTATAACTATCAACACTAATCCTTTAAATAAAGAAGAAGTCACTTTACCTTGAAGTAAAGAAAGATATGGAAAATAAATATTTACAGTTGAAGAACTAGTACCGACTACCAATATTTAAAACACGTGAATACTAAATTAATTCGACTATTCAAGCGAAATGGCGACTGTTTGAATTATGCATAGATTTCAGAGACTATTTAGAATATATTTAATACTCGTCGTATAATTGTGTATGTAAATAACGAAGTCTCTGGAGGAAAACAGCATTAAACAGCTTTGAATTTGATTGCTTTAATAATTTTATGGAATGAGAATATTTACAATTCATTTTTTTATATTTAAATGAATGTCTTAATAATTTTAATTATAAAAGTCTCTCATATATTTTCTTCCTCTAACTTTGAAAATTTCTTGCCCATATTGTAATTTAGCAATCCAAAATCGAATCAAAAATTGCGTCGCATTAATCCATCTATATATAAGTACACTGCATATTTAGTTACTTAAATTTTTCAAATAAAGATTTGGTGATTCTCAAAAACAAGGCCGTTTTTTTAAATTTAATTTTTAGATATTCATAAAGGCACAAAAATCATAGATTTTAATTCACAATTGAAATAATATATTTTTAAAAGCTACTACTTCCGAAAATAATTTAACTAACTACCTCTTTACTTACTAAGTCGTCATATCCTAGACCTTTAGTGGGGTGAATATTTGACATCTCAGTTTCATTATCAGAATTACAAATATCAAATCAATGTATAGACATCTTAACTTTATATAGATTATGCCTATAAAACTAAATTTCGATACAAGAATTAAAAATAGGTCAAAATTGTTTTCCAAGATTTGATAATGTTGACGTATTCGACGCGTAATAAACCCTGGATAAAGACATTAAACTATCATTAACAAGGTTGTATCTAATTGGAAAATGTTGTATGACGAACATACAGCAATAACAGCTGCTAAAATGGTATATTTGCATAATTATACAAATGGAATGCATATAAACGAGCAAGCGTGAAATTGACGCGTCCGTCCAGAGCATATGCTTTGGTCATCGGTGCGTTTGAGTGCAACAATTACTCGCTGAATGCTCTCGTAATCCTATAAGAATCCAATCGAACCTATACCTATCAATTTTTTTTATCCTTTTTTTCATCGCCTTTACAAATTAACATTTTTTGCGACCCCTACATTTTCTAGAAACAAACTAAACTTTTGTTAATGTCTACAAATATTTGATTTTGTTTTTGGCTGCGAACTTCCTAATAAAACTTTATAACCCATCTAGGGATTCCAGTCTTCAGTTTGAAAAACACTGGCCTATAGTTATATCTCCCCTTGTAGTCCCAATGCAGATGAATAAATAAATAATCTTACTAATATTATAAATATGAAAGTTTGTATGTTTGGATGATTGTTACTTCACGCGACAACGGCTGAACGGATTTCAATGAAATTTGATTATAGCGAAAAACTTCAAAGTTCCTACGGCTAAAATATGTTTATTGTCTTAAGTGCATAAATGTCTTTAATTTGCAATATTATATCGAGGTTTAAATGTTTTTTTTTTGACAAATATAAGTATTATATTTGGTGAATTGCACCCGGGCAAATAAAAATTTCCTTCATCGACCCCCACAAAGTATTTATTATTTGACAACAAAATGAAAACGCCCTTAAGTAGATTATTGTTCTAAAACAAGTCTTTGTAAAAAAATATAAGGTTTGAATCCATTCTGATCAGAAACCTGATTTTCGAGCTGGTGGTAGATTCCGTAAAGCCGACAGATTTACTAGCTAACCTTTTAGAGCTTCAAAAAGTAGGTATTCAAATAAAAAACTCAGTTCAATAATTAAAGTATTTTGAGTCTGAATGGAAGCACTCATATATTCCAGTGAATTGAATTACATTTAGGAAATAAATCAACTTTTTTTCAATTTATTCACATTTTCAACGAATCTGTAGCCCTCCAATACCTGTCATTTACAGTAAAAAAATTTGTACAGACCTCTCGTGGGATTTTACCTTTTACTACTTACGTTTTCGACTACGCAAATGCCCTTTCATAGAATATTTATTTAGTTGAATTTTTATCAAGCAATCAATAGTATATCTGTCTGTTACCACAAAGACTAGAAGGAAGTGATTTCAATAGACTTTATTTGTATTTTCTTTTTCTGGAATGTAGGAAACTTTTATAGATTATGGTTGGAAGTTTCGTTAAGAGTCTTTGAGTGAGCAATCTTGGTTAATAATAACTTACAAAACTTTACTATCTTTTTAATTTATCGATGAAAATAAAGAATATCCTATTCTGTCTTACTCACTTTGTAATATTTATAAAATCTATTAGTCATCTATTAATTATTAGTAAGATCATTATAATATTAAAGTATTTATACGTTTAGAGACACAACATTTAATTTACCTTGCCCCAGCTTCGGAAGGGTACACTTTATCACATAACATATTTAGTTAAACAAAAAAGATTTAATTCTCAATATATTATAGTTGCTAAATAAAAATATTTAGGCGCTTCTGACAGTAAACATATTTTTTTATCCCACCCAAAATATGCTTTTTTTCGAGATAAAAGGTATATATGTTAATCCAGGTCATAAAGTATCTGTAAGCCAAATTTCATTGAAATTTGTTCAGCCGTGTGATTGCGCGCTAAACATCCCAACACGCAAACTTTTACATTTTAAAAAATAGTTAAATAAATATTTGTAAGAATAAACTAAATTAAATAACACAGAAATTCTAAAAATCGTGAAACTAAAGGAAACCAGATATTATTCTTTGTCTTAATTTAATAGTGCTAGTACAAAAGAACAAAAACAAGACTAAAGATAGAACAAAGATACACGACACATTATACGTGATAGATGTATAAAGATCCATCGTCCTTTATAGCACAAAGAGGTCAAGAGAAATAGCACAAATAATCTGAAGATATCATATTTGTCTTAGATATAGCGGTAAGTTACCTAATTACATTGTTGAACTTTCTATTTATGGGAATTGTCCAAACTTCGTTCCTTTGGGACCTAAGAACATCAATATGATTTCCTTAACTGAATTTTAGTCAGAAGTTCTAACTGATTAAAAAAAGTTTGAACTTTACAATAATATCTAGGGAACGAATAATGGAAAAAGTCCGCAACGTCCATTATAATTCAGCGTACATTGTTCAAAAGCAAAGAAAATTAAATATTTTCTTGCGGTGGAGCTAATTTTTCTACATTGAGAAATCTGTATATAAGAAAATGGGAACAATAAAACTGATGAAAAAATATACGCCCAAATATCCGATAAGTTCGGGTTTCTTTCTTCGGGTTTTCGTATATTTTAAAGAATAGCATGGTAGGTTGTAATTTTAAATATGGAATATTAATTTTGTATTAATTAGCTAATTAACAAGTCTGTAGACAAGCGGTATTTAGTAAAGATTTTTTGGTAAACGTCTACATAAGACCCTAAGGGACTATTCTTAAGCTTCAGTACTCCTTTGAAATTTTTTTATTTATGTTTGTGTAAAGAAATTAAATATCACTTGCTATAACAGTGAAGGAAATCGTGAGGAAACCTGCACTCCTGAGAATTCACTAAAATGCTCGAAGGTGTGTGAAGTCTGCCAACCCTCACTGGGTCAGCGTGGTGGACTATGGCATAGCCCCTTCCTTAGGACACGGCTTAGCAGTTTAACCATCAACATGATGATGGTGTTGCTGTATGATATTGCCTATTTATCATAAAGGTAGAAATATTTGACTAGTAGGAAATTTGGTCATATGAAATGCTTATTAGTGCAATGTACCAAAGAGACATACCACGTCCTTTTGTGAAATGCTCAAAGGAATAACTAAGATGCCTTATTTGTGTATCCTTATACAAATAGAGGAGTCTATTTATCAAGCATTCACGTGCGCTAGGAATCTTCTAACTATATAGGAGTTATACTGTATATTAAACCGCAAAATACAACAATAATATGAACTTAGACAGAAAGCTAAGTGGTTCGTGGGACTAGAGACCTTAATGTTGTCACTAAGTTCACAACAATATCAAAAATTCAAGTCAATAAGGTATCATGTCTTCATACTATATTATATGATAGTCATTATTTAAGCTGCGTTTTCTAACACGTGCAAGTGTTTTTTATGTCTCAGCCACGCCAAGAATATGTCAAATGTAGCGATTCTATTGGTTCTTAACAAATACATCCTTCGCTACACTTCCTCGCTCGCCTGTGGTAACGCTGGCTTAACATAAAACTATTTGTTAAATTTAAGCTATTTTCAAAATAAAATAAAAGAGACTAGCCAATCAAATGTTATTAATAGTATCGCAAGTTAATATTAACATGCTTGTTTGGTATCCTATATGTTATATGGTGCGTTCTTATATTGCTAAGTACTTATTTGATTTCCAAGTTTTCATATTTACTCAAAGAAAAATCTAAATCGAGTTTCCGTTGGAGGGAAAATAAAGGTACAAATATTAACTGAATCCCAGCGGCGAGTCACAGATGAAATAAGCTTAACATGTTGTTCAAGAGAAAAATTATTGCATTCTCAACTCATGTCGACAACTGATTTTCTGTTACAAAATAACGACTGCTAGCAACACTCTTGAAACATTTTACTGTTGATAATTCCTACAGATTTACAGCTGAAATTAACAATCAATCTTAATCCAAAATCTTAGGATTTTAGATGATAAGTAGAAACCAAATTCAAATTTGTGTAAAAATTATTCAAATTTCGAATTTATTTCTAATTTGCAATCCAAAATATTTGATAACATAAATTTAAAATATTTGAGAAAATAAATTTTACAATTAAAAATCCATTTTCAATCTATAATTAATAGATTTTGAATTGAGATTGATTATTAGAAATTAATAATCAATCGTAAGAATACCTTCAATATGACGTAATCTTCCAAATAACTTCATACAGTTAACATCGTCTCAAGTATTCAAATATTAATATATATTATTATAAGTATATAAATTTATCCCTTGAATCAATCTATCTGATGATAAAAACCGCATTAAATTCATCATCATCACAATCTTTTGATGGCCCACTGCTGAGCCGGGTCTCCTCCTCGTTATGTGGAGGGAGTTTAAGTCCACCCTGCTGGCCCAGTGCGGGTTGGCAGACTTCACACACCTTTGAGAACTTTAATAAACTCTCAGGAGTGCAGGTTTCCTCACGGTGTTTTCCTTCAATGTTATTATCATTATACGCAAGTGATATTTAATTTCTTAAAACACCTAAAGCTCAGAAAATTCAGAGGTATGTGCCTGAGTGGGGGATCGAACTCGGATCTCTCGAGTAAGACTTCAAATCCTAACCACTGTAAAGACAGTGAGAAGCAACTTTCGTATTATTCTTAGATTTATGTTTCAGTTAGTGAGAAAAATAAATTGAGGTAATAGATTCATTTGTTTGCCCTACAGCTTAGATTAAGTAATAAATCAAATGAGTGTCCCAGTGGGATAAATACAAATAGAATAATAAAACTAGGTGCGAGGTAATAATGAGAATATTGTAATTACTAGTAGATTGACAATATTTATCACTTCTATTTCTCTATAACTTTCTAATGTTATTAGTAAGTGTTAAAAGTAATCTCGGGGCTAGTTTATGATAATCATTTATTACTATTTTTCTCGTAGATTAGACGATCATAATAACACTAAGTTCGAATATGTTTTACGAAGTACTTTTTTTCACTTTATTTTTATTCCCGTGATGCTCCGCTCCTATAAGTCGTAGTGTGATGTTGTATAGCTTATTGCCTTCCTCGATAAATAGACTACCCAATACATAAAGATTTTTTTAATTCGATCCAGTAGTTCGTGAGATTAATGTGTTTAAACAAAAAAAAACAAACTCTTACGTGGACCTGAAGACGGGTGACCTTAACCACGACACTGTGATATTAGGTCATTATACTTACTACGCAAAACCACCAGCGTGACTGATTCTAACCTATCGTATCAAAGAGTATATACTGGCAAGACGGGTATGTACTTAAAATAATATAAAAGAAACATACCATGTTGCTAGTATGGCTTACGAATGTAAGGGATAAAAAGATATCTATTTTCAATCCCTCTTAAATTTTAGTCAAAGAAAATTTTAATATTGCTTCATTTGTTTGCCGTCAATCGAAACAATCAAAATATCAAAACTGCCCGAGGTTTACTATTTAACTTTGAAACTTGAAAATGGAGGTTAAAATTAAAGCCACTTAATATATTTAAAATTAGGTTTCGCCTGCGGGAGATGAATCTTGGATTTTTACGCCTCCATAAAATTTTAAAGTGACAATGAATTAAGTATAATCTTGATGTAGCTAATTTTGTTTAAAAGTTTCTAAATATACTTAGTAAAGATTGAATTTTAAAATATTGTTATCTAGAAGGCTGTGTTCTTTTATGTGTTTTATTTTATATTCTACAGAAATATTAAATTTAAAAATATGTAGTCTTTAAATTTAATTTTAGTAGTAGTAACGAAGAGATATATTCTATATCATAATTATTATGATATATAGAATCGACAATTAAGCTACAGAATCCTTTAATGACTTTA
>JAOPUB010032025.1:0-11185 GCA_027564055.1 Neptis clinioides
ACACTTAGCGGTTTTCTTTAATGTTACAACTGCGAGTACATTCTTAAGTCAAATTTTAAATTATAAAACAGTTTTATAGGTACATCATAATCATCATCACAACCTCCTCAGAATGGGGAGGGGGTTAGGCCATAGTCCACCACGCTGGCCCAGCGCGGGTTGGCAGACACACGTCTTTGTGAACTTTTAGTGAACTCTCAGGAGTGCAGGTTTCCTCACGATGTTTTGCTTCACAGTTATAGCAAGGCATATTTAATTTCTTATACATATTTATCTTTTTATTCTGTTCTCAAGTAATATTCCCTATATGCATGTGTTTTTATATTTTAAATTAAATATTTACATCGTTATAAAATAGAAAAATAGTCTAATAAATAATCAAATGCATTTCCCGTGTTTGTTCATTAATAGCGTATTAGTTATTTGTATTTCATACATATTTTCAGTTTTAATGATTAAAGTCACCACAACAATATGAGATAAAGTTTCTTTTTCTTACTTATACTACATAGTACGTATATAGATATCGATAAATCGTGTCATATGTGTGTTGACATCACATTTTGTTTCATCTCAATTTCACTCACTTATTTTGCACCTTCATATATTTTTTATGGGTTTAACTAATCACGAAATAAAAAAAAAAACTTTTAATTATGATTTACGATAATAATAATTCGAGAAAAAAATATTTCAACTTAAATATTATGCATTCTCTATTTTCCCAGGCTAAATATTCATTCTGAAACATCGCTAAACCATCACCTTCAAATGTAGTTTAAAAAAATAATTCTATTTTGCAGAGAATACCTTCAATCTCTCTGTAATGGATTATATGAAACTCTTCGCCCTCACATTATCCATATTAATCATCTGGAAACTCTAGCTGAGCTTTGTGTTATACTTAGAGTGGAGGTTATTGAGGAGCAAGTTAATAATGATCGTGAGTATAGCATCTAGTGGACAGTTGTTGTATATTATAATTCATATACTATAATATTTTATCGTTTTCCATTTAGCAAACCTGACCGCTCTAGGCGCTGCAGCTCGTGCTCTATTACAAGATGCTCAAGAGCGTCTCGTATTCCGCGCACATGTGCATCTACGAGCTGATGTATTGCTGTATCGTGCTGCTCCCGGGGACCTGGCGTACCCTGACAAATTGCTAATGATGGAGGTAAGTTTATTAAACTTAAAGAGCGACGACAGCAAGCAGCAGCAGCAGCAATAGAATAAAATTGGGTAATTGTTCTGATGACTTGAAGATAATGAAAACCGAGTCGTATAAATGACTCTCATGTAAATGAGTTGTTTTCAAATTTAAAATTCAAATGATCAAGTTGAGCATTACAGATTATGGATGTCTTAAAGCAAAAGTATTAAATAAACTTACCAGACATTTGACTCACTCTTAAAGCCGTGGAATGGAAAACCATGACCTGGAACTATTCTAAGTTTAAAACTAAACTCGACTCTAATCAGAATCATTTTGTTTTAGCAAATCGCCATGTCTATTCAAGAACAAACTCTAAAACGAAGCGACTCGCGTAACTCAATGGTATCGGACGTATCAGCCACGTCACAAGAAGTTGCAAACATTAACATAGAGGCCCAGAGGCGACCCCAAGCCTCTCCTGCTGATCTTCATGGAATGTGGTATGTTTTTTTATCTAATTACTTATTTAATTGATAAAATGATTAAATATATAGGCTACTTTTTATCCCGAATAAATCATGACTCCTGATGCCTGAATATTTATATATTGCAATATATTGTATAAATATGTATAAATTAAATGCTTCCTTGTAAAATCTAATTAAAACTTTGAATTTTAGGTATCCAGGAGTTCGAAGAACTTTAGCAGCTCTATCCAGACTATATAGATGTTTAGAAAAAAGAGTATTCCAAGGTCTCGCCCAAGAAGCTATATCTCTATGCGTTCAAAGTGTAGATTCAGCAGCTAAACAAATTTCAGCAACTAAAACTAATATTGATGGAGAATTGTTTCAAATAAAACATCTTTTAATATTAAGAGAGCAAATAGCTCCATTCCAAGTTGATTTTGTTGTTAAAGAAACAACTTTAGAATTTGGTAATATGAAAAATGCAGTTTATGGGCTGATTCAAAAGCCTAGACAAATTTTCTCTTTGAACAGTAATAATGCGCTATTGGAGTTTTTATTAGAAGGCACTCCGACTGTGAAGGAGCATTTGTTAGACTCCAGGAAGGAGGTGGATCGACAGTTGAAGAGTTGCTGTGAGACATTCATTAAGTATTCTACGGAGATTTTGGTTGGGCCGTTAATTGAGTTTATTGAAAAGGTTTGTCCTTTTATTTAAATAAGCGTATAGTCTTATAGCGTGTTCTTAGCATTAACAATAAACATATATGAATTATTTGTTTACCGTAGAAAGCGTGCTTCCTATCAGCGTTTTGTGAGGATGGATGGATGGATGGATGTATGTTTGTTACTCTTTTACGCAACAACTACTGAACGGATGTTGATGAACTTTTTCAATAGTATAGCTTATACACAACACATAGGTTACAATTAGTAAAGAATTTGTATAATTTAACCATAAATAAGTCCACAACTCGAGGGCGAAACCGCGGGCATATGCTAGTATTTTATAAAATTGTTTTAGCTTTGACCAACATGTATTATAATACTTATGAACCTTGTCTAACAGCTGAAATTAATAACCCATCTCAATGCAAAATCCCCAGAAAAAAGATTATGAACTATAATTTAATTATAAACGATTGATTATTTTCGGCTATTAGATGTACATATTGAGGTAAAGTTTATTTATTATTTTAGGCCCAAGCATTCACCCCACCAGATCAACTAAAGACTCAGGAATGGGCAAGTCCAGAAAAGTTGGCGATTGCGGTTAAGGAAGCCCAAAAACGTATCAAGACACATTTAGCACCGTTACAGCGATCCATGCAATTATATCTCTCTAATAAGGAGACCGAGTTTATATTATTTAGACCTATAAGGGTATGTATATATATATTTTATGTACGTTAGGGGAATACCGCACAAACCGTATGAGAAAGATGCTAAATTGTTTCTGAACTTTTTTTTATAACCAAGTAATCCGTAAATAACGTATACACTAGTATAAAATAAATTACTAATTTTTTTGTTTATTGTTTGAGTATTTAAATATGATAAAAAATCATGTTTAATCAATAAATCAACTTGAGAATTGTATAATTTATTACCAAAGAAATTTTGAAAATCTGAAAACTTTCATTAGTTTCTCTCTAATATAAAACTTTAATATTTATAGTATAGACGACAATATGTTACGATATGATGAATATAAAGAAAATGTAATAAATAAGTTTTGTTGTTTCAGAACAATGTTGTTGGATACTTTGTGCAGTTAGAACAAATTCTAACTAACTCTGGTTACACCTACGAAGACATTTTGATAGTGGCCTGCCCTACGCCTGAACAAGTTTCAGTATTTATCTCCTCTGCAAGTCTCATTAGTCATTCTGAACCTGTGTTGCCATTTGGAAAAAAGAAAGCTAATGTAGTTAAGAGGCCTAGTGTCACCAGTGTACCAGAGAAAATTGAAAAAGACACTCCAGAGAATCAGGGTTAAATACTATTTTAAAATAATTATTTATATTGTATAATTCCATTTAATATAAAATGAAAAAATATATATAATTTTATTTCTTTATTTACATGTTATCCTTATGTTATTACTATAATAAATACATACACCAAAGACAGTGTTTTAATACAATAAAACAACAGACATTTGGATGAGAGGTTTAATGATTACTGATTTCAATTGACTACTAATCTATGAGTTTAAACTCTGACCCAGTACATTCCAGCGCGGATCCTAGTGTAGTCGGGCAGACCTTCAGTAGGTCCGACAGCAGCAACAACAGGGCATCTGTCAAATAGGTATTTATAACATACATCACGGACATTTTGTACAGAAACTGAGTCGATTCTAGCATCAAGTTCGTTGACTGGGATGCGTCTGTTGTAGCAGAGGATTTGGCGACCAATGTCTTCACACACTGGTGTAGTACCATCCAGCTGCAGGAGCATGTTGGTCTTCAACAAGTTCTTTGCCCTTTCAACCTCACCCTCGGTGACTGATGTACACAACTTCATCCATTCTTTCTGAATATTGAATACCATATCTTCCAATTCCATGGGTTCTCCTACAAAGTAAATGCCCCAAAGACCGGTGTCCTTATAACAAGTGTTGAAAGACTGGAAACTGTGGCACAGATTTTCAACTGATGCTGCTCTAGCAAGGTAGGAGGCATTGTTCATGCCACCACCCTGAGACCTGTCCCATGCACCAACAAGGGTATTGGCCACCATGAGAGGAATGTTGTCAGCATCTGTCCAGCCAGCGCCCTCTACAGCAATAGCAACATGTGCAAGGGGCATTGAGTCATCTCTAACACGAATTTCAGAGCCAGTGTATCTGCAAGGAGCTAATTCTGGAACATCCAAAAATGTGTTCTTCAAACTCCCCAAATGTTTATTGGCTAAATCAACAAGCCTGCTATGCTCAATGCCTCCTGCTCCTGAAAGCACAATTCTGCTGGGCTGATAGTGAGTTTTAATGTACTGTTGAAGATCTGCCTTTGAGATCTTTTTGATGTTTTTGGTCGGCCCAAGAATGGTCTGTCCCAAAGGTGTACCTTGGAATGCTGTGGCATGGAGATGGTCAAATACAACCTCTTGCAAGTTACTTTCGACATCTTGCATTTCGCGGAGGATAACTCCACGTTATCGTTCGATTTCGGGTTCAGCTAATGAGGAGTTTTGAATGATATCAGCGAGGATTTCTACAGCAGCTGGCACATCATTGGCGAGGCATTTAGCGTAGAATACTGTTTGCTCCCTAGACGTGTATGCGTTAAGATGCGCGCC
Source organism: Neptis clinioides (assembly GCA_027564055.1). Lineage (NCBI taxonomy): Eukaryota > Metazoa > Arthropoda > Insecta > Lepidoptera > Nymphalidae > Neptis > Neptis clinioides. Next base: position 4,927 of record JAOPUB010032025.1, read on the forward strand.
CATGTTCTCTACGAGCAGTTCCAAGTCAGTCTGTGACCTTTTGCTGGTTCCCTTAAACGCCATGTGTTCTAAGAAATGGGCTACCCCATTGTTTTTGGAAGTTTCATACCTGGATCCAGCGTCAATCCACAGGCCCACCGTCGCAGTAGCGGCACCAGAATCTTCAGAAGCAACGCGGATTCCATTATCAAGTACTGTAAGTTGGGTTGGAGGAACATTCACGAGTGCCTGCTTGTAACCCACAGCAGTAGCTAGGGCTCGGGTTTGGCCGCCCTGTTTCGTAATTAACCTTGCTACTTTCAACATTTTTCCTCCTTACCAGGCTCTATAATGGAATTTTGCTCGCTGATTTACGTAATGAGCAATTTCTTGCTAGACCAAATGTCAAAAAAACTACAGAGAACAGACTCAATAGTGATTTTAACATCAATTTTCGCAGTGACATATCGATTTATCAAATAATCTTCATTGTTTTGGTATGGACACAGTGTTAAGGTCAATAATTCAATTGAAAGAGATATCTAGAGCTTAAGAGACTACGTAAGCATTCTTCATAAAAGCAAAAAGTTTATTTATATAGGTTTACAAAGTCGTTGGTATCATTAAACTTTTAATAACGTAGACGCTTATATTGCCTAAAGATATGATTACAAAACATATGCGTTTCTACAAATATGTATTGCTTTATGCCACTGCTCCCCAGGCGTTGCAGCCTGAAATATTAGTGGGGCTCACGAGAGCGGCAGCAAACAAAACTCAAGAATACATTATTTTCTTCACATTTAAAAGTTTTTTTTTTCTTAAGGGGTTTTTTGGGGATCATGTCCTCTACTTATGAACCAGCTCTGTTGGCAGATTACTTTACAAACCATTAGAATATGTAATTAACCTTTGTAGAATGGAAATGTAAGACGACCTCACTCTCACTTCTGTTCTCAGTTCTATTAAGATAAAATTTCAATGTCAAAATTCATCTTCTGGAGCTGGTATAATATTTTTTCATTTTCAGAATTATTTGTATTTTAATGTTTTAGTCACATAGGACTATAGTTTCAGCCGCAACCAACGGTCCTTGTTCAGATACTATACATATATGAGTATTAACGTGTAGTAACGCTTTAAAATATCTAATTACCACGATAGTTTCTTTAATAAAATATTAATACCACAATTTTTTTTAAATATTGATACTTTTAGAAAAGTATGTGATTAAAAATGAAAAAAAATATTGACAATTTCCAATATCGATTTAATGGAATATCGAACTTTCATTGATTTTTCACACACATCACTAGAATATAGATTAAAAATACGCAAATGACTATCAAAACCATAGATATTTGTACAATCTCTAAAATTCCATATAAAAGTGACCGTAAAATGAAATGTTACTAATGAAATTATTCTTTATTAAATTTAAACAGTAATGAAAGAAAATTGATTTCATTTAAGCAGATGATGATAGACGTGTAAAATATTAGCTATTAATAATCTAATATACAAAGGAATTTTATCGTTTATATGGCTTACATAATCAACCGATTATTATCTACAGTTTGTATTAAAATTGATTAATTGAGTTCAGTTTAATCCAATTCAATTCAAGTATCGAATACCATTCGGTCATCATGTGTTATTTAAACATATTTATATTATATTTTTGAGATTTTTACATTTGCCTACTCATTACTGTGAATGAAATTCAAATGTTGTAACACAAACGTGTAACGGAACGACACAAAATTTTTGTGAAAGAAATCATGTGGAAATCATTTCGTTCACGCCTATTCCTTTTCGGAATATTACGAAAGCAATGATGTGCAGTGAAGATTGTTTAGTTAATTTCGCTAAAGTTACCTGGGAAAGTGTGCGGCGGGCATAGGCAAAAATACAGTTCCTAAAATGTTAAACCTGTGATTTAATACGTTCATCATGACTACAATGAAGAATCCTAATCCGTCGTCTAAGCTCGCACTTCTTAACCACATTAAGTACGAACACCTGGTAGCTGGTATATCTGGTGGTGTTACGTCTACTCTGATCCTCCACCCTTTGGATCTTATCAAAATCCGTTTCGCAGGTAAGTCAGTCTATACCTATAAAAAGACTATTGTTTTTGTAACTAGAACCAAATTATTTTAAAAATTCGAGTGTGCCTAAGGCATTAACACCATGCAGCATTTACAATTAAGCAGCAATATTTCTTTAGTACCTAACTAACAATTTTTCCTTACTACGTTTTGTTAAGGCTTTATTGGTCTGATTTTTACTGATATATGAAATTATTATAAATAATTAAAAAACAGGTTTATTATAGTTGCCTTTCCCATTAAAGATAAATTGATAAAAAAACACTTATCTGGTTATAGTTAATGCTTGTGCTAGAAATTAATTTACTGTTAACATATTTATATTTTTAATATTTTAGTTAGCAACAGTGATTTCAATTTTTTACTTCTTATTAAAATTCATCAATTAATAATGTTTCATTTAAATAACTTATAAACAAAACATCCAATCTCAAACTCAAGTTGATGGCCTTGAACTTGTACATCAGTGAAAGTAGGTCTACAGAATAATAAATCAACTGATGCAATTTTAAATAACAGTTACAAAGCTGACATTTGTGATATTATTTGTTTTTATTAAGTTTTTCAAGTTTATTGATATCACTGAATTATACAATTATTTACTTATTTACTTATTTTCTACAAGGCTTAGATTTATCCTTGCACTATTATATTATGTACAATTAATATTTTAAAAAAATAGATAATAAAAAAATAATTTACACATACTCAGATTACTCTGGTGTTTGAAATAAGATTTCCGCTATAAAGAATTTGTGTGCAAAATTTTATTGAACTGTTTACATGAGTTTAACTGTTTTTACATGAGTTACAAAAATCTTAAGGCTTACAAACTTTTATATTTGAAATATTAGTAATATTATAGTATGTTTTAAATTTAGTTGCAGATATAAGTTTGTTATTACAAAATTTTATTCAATAAATAACAGTCAGTGTCCAAATATTATGAGTTTCTTATCACCATATTTACTTGACATATGGATCCATTGTGAAATGTGATTAAAATTGAATATTATTTTTATGGAACACATAAGTTATATCATTAATCCATAAACTTTATTAATAAAATCTTTAATTTATTTAGCCCTGAAACTAATTTAATATTTACTAGTTAAATGGTCACAAAAACAATTATATATTTTATTTACATCATGAGTTTGTATTCACAGATTAATGCACAGAATAATGAGTTTTGTTCATTTATATAATTCTCAGTGTGACACTAATTAGTCTATCCATTGTTCTAAATATAGTTATGCAAATAGATGTGGCTTTCATATACATATATAATATAATATATGTTTAAATAATTGAAATTGTTGTAATGTTTAAATTGTTCTTTTATTTGAACAAGAAATTAAAATATAGCTTTGAATAAGAATAAATCTACATAACCATTAGCTAGAAAAAGTGCCTCAATGCTATCCATTGCAGGAGATGTCCTTAGGTTAAATTTTATACTACCTTTTACTGTTAATAAATGTATGTAAATACATATGCATTTGTAATCAATAATTTTGATCTCAAATCAGAGGTATTTCCTTTATGAACTGGTTACATATTTTAACTATTAACTTTCACATCTTGCATTTAAATTTTTCTATAATCTCAAATTATATAGTTCTGTATCCAGATCCAAGTAGCATTGTAACATATAGAATATTTTTTAATTCTATATTTTAAGGGCTTTCATAAGAATATACCAGCCCTATTGTACCCTAACCTTATATCTACCTATTCTAATCACCCTATCTATCTAATTCTATCTACTACAAATTTATATGCCATCTTGGTTTCCCCAGTTTTTAATACAAAGTTTAATCCAAATTTTTAGTTGTTCCTGAAATTAACAATATATATTATAGATAATATGTTTTGATTTATATTATTTAAATCACTGCCAGAAAGCCACACTATTCTCGGATGATAAATGCACCACCATTTTTCTTTACTTGACCAATAGATATAAACAAAAACGAGTTGGTTACATATCAGTTCTAAGCACTTGCACAATTTCATGAATTTCATAAATCATTCATTCGGTTCATATAAAAAGAGTAGGAGATATCAATCCATCATTATTGTTTATTTAGTATATGGGTCAAGTAAAGAAGAATGGACTGTAATATAGGCTATGTAAAGTAATTTAAGAGAATAGGTATAATAATATTATTAATATAAAAAATTTATTAATAAAAATAAATTGAAGAGACCCAAAAACTAGTATTATATTAAAAGTCTAGACGGTGATATCATCTTCAAGAAAGGTTTTCAAGGCTTATAATAATACTTGATTTTAATTTTATTCAAATCATATAAAATCAATTTAGTTTTATAAAATGAAGTTTTAAATATTACTTTTGTTGCAGTAAATGATGGCAGAACAGCAACAGTTCCACGTTATGATGGCCTGGGCAGCGCATTCGTAACAATTGTGAAGAAGGAGGGTGTCAAGGGCCTGTACCGAGGTGTCACTCCTAATGTATGGGGCTCCGGGTCAGCTTGGGGCTTCTACTTCTTATTGTGAGTAATTAAAATAAATTTGCAATATATATGTATTGCAATAACTCTCTCCATTGAAAATAATCTTTTCAGGATAAAATGTAATGAAAAAGAAAAGTATTTTAAAAAAAAATGTATTCTTAGTTAGTTAGCCATTGTATTTTTTTATGGAAATCCCCATTTTTATATTTTATAGTAGGTTCATATAAATTTCAATGGAATCATTAAAATATTTACTTTATAGATATAATAAACTAGTCGCCAGAGAATTATAATGTAATCTATATGTATCTTTTTTTTGTTTTTAAGATTACTAGCAGTTAGGGTTACAAACTATGCCTGAACCACTGAGCTGCTGACGCTTCAAATCTATACTTTAAATTAACAGCTCTTCGCCAAATGCCTATGAAAGTTTCATCATAATCATAGTTAATACATCTATTTGTTCCTGCTAATCTCTGACACTGCTGGACTGATTTTAACATAAATTTAACAAGCAGATAGCTGATGTTATATGGAGTAACTTTTATATGGAGTAGACTTTTTTTTTTAAATAATAGTTGAGTTCTGTGAAAACCAAATACACTTCAGCGAAGCAAATAAAGCACTTTATGGCAATTGAATAGTGTGAGGGATTACCATTGAGAATCATTTTACAAAAGCTTTCAATGGAATTGCTGTTATTTGTTCTTTTGCATTTATTTATACAAAAGGCAGATTAAACCTTTACAGAATATATATGTGTATTCTTATTTTAAATATACTGTTCTTATTTTTTTTTACAATTTGTACAGTTACCTGTCATTTAAAAAAAAATCTGTTAATAATTTTGCATTAAAATACGGATATACAATGATGTAGTACTGGCATCCTTAAAGATGTTAGTATAGAATTATTTCAGAATACATTAGATTATGCAACTCATTATAATCTATCATAATTAATTATGATTCACGTTTTAGATGAATGTTAAATATAAGAAGCCTAATTGCATAAACTACTTATCCAAACTGATAATTGTAATTAATTATTACACATAATAATGTAGAATTTATATCAATTAATACTATAGACGTTTTGCTTCCTTTATTTATAGTCTAGAAATCTTGAGTATAAAGTTAAATGCTACTATAAAAATTATACAAAAAAAATAAGGTAATAATTGAAATGTTATATTTTCAAATTATTACAAGATTTTGATTGGCGCGACTTATAGAAAGTACTCCAACCATGGATAACTTAAAAATATTTTCGTATGGTTTTTTTTAAATTTAATGCTACCTGTAATTTTTTTGCTGTTATTTTTTTATTTTATTTTTTTACGTATTTAAGGTAATAAATAAAAATCCAAACTAGAATTGTTGGAACTATGGACAGGCAATTTTATTGGAGTTTATAATCCTGTCAGTTTCACCGTGTGCATAATCTATATATATAAAAATGATACCGTTTTTCGTTGTCACGACATAACATGAAAACGGCTCGACAGATTTGGCTGTTTTTTTTTTGTAATTTTCTAATACTCTGTACAAAGTTCTAACGGAAAAGAAATAAAGAAAATCTCTCAGAAAGATTGAAAAATATACATTAAATTTTGCATATTTTAAAAAACGCGCGTAACGAATGTCAACGTCATTCAATTTAAAACAAAAAATCTGTGGTAATCT
>JAOPUB010032035.1:0-11184 GCA_027564055.1 Neptis clinioides
GTGGAAAATATTGATTTTGCTGATCAGAAATCAGCTGCCCAAGCTATTAATGATTGGGTAAGTTTTATCTAAAATTGGTACAAAGTGTACAATTAATTTCACAACTTGAAAACCCATATCGTTTGAATATCCTTTTTCAATTGTCTGCAAAGTGGAAATACTTGCATACATAGATAGTAATTCTAATGATCTTTTGATTATATTAATCATTAGCCACTATTAATGGTGGCTTGTAAAAAAAATTTTATTAATTACTATCCGATCCATCCTGGATTTGCCTGGGTGTAATTTACTACATATTACTATGAGCACTTGGAAAAATTTAAATGCATAGATTTTTTCCCTGTTTAGCTAAATGACTATAATGTATAAAAAATATTCAGTGGGGACTACCAATGAACGCCCAATGAACGTCATATGATTTTTTTGTTTAATGTAATATATCTATTATCTATCTATAAAAAAATGTAATGGTGTTTTGGATATGTATCCATTAAATATTACAAACGGATACTCTGGTTTTATTAATAATTAATATGTATTAATGTATTGTTCATAATTAATCACACATTTTTAAAAAAAAACTTACCATAAGATCGAATAGCTGATTCAATATTGTAGGCAAAAATGCTACTAATGAAGTTAGGTTAATTGCATGTGCTGCTTTCAACGCGTTACACACTTCATGCCAAGGGGGGCGTGCGGGTGAGTTTGGGGGAGAATTTGTTTTTATCAATCGTTCTATCTGAGAAAACAGATTATGTAAGTGGGGGTCTCGTGTAGCTACTGTGGAGTCTAGAACTAACTGGCATCGGAATAATGGCTTTTCCCCTTCCACCCATACAACTTCTGGACCTGTGTTCTGGAAGAAAAAGTTATTTTTATATTGTTGTGCACTCAACTTTTATATAGTAATTGCACTAAAAATTTTAAATAGCAGAAAAATTGTTATTAATCTTTATCCTCCAGACATTTAATTTGAAAGTCGCCTTTATAACTTACTCCTTTACCCAGACCTAGAGGGTGAATAGACAGATATCCAGATGGCAAGTGTGTCGCGATAGGTAAACTGACAAATTCATCAATTAATTTGTCATTTTTAAGTAACGGCACCCACGCGTATCTGCAAATGAAAATATAATAATTAACGAGTTATAAGCCATCAAAAACTTTTCAATATAATACTTTATTAATACTTTTGGTATAAGTTTTCTCCTTTTTTTATAATTTTTCAACGAATCTTTTAGTTAAAAGTAACCATTACGTAAAAAATGTTTTGTGAGTTTTTGGTTCTTGTAGGATTACATATTAATAGTTACTAACTATACTAATTTAATATTATACTTTATTAGAGTTTGAAAAGGAAAAACTACTACTAAACTAATGCTCTTACCCTATACAAGTTTCAACATTAGTCTCATTCTTCTTAGTAAGATCACAGGATATATGGTGGAAAGTAAATAATAGATGATGAGTAGCCGTGATAGTTGCCGGCATTCTTATTTTGGCCTCGTCACACCAACTCGGATTTGTATTATGATGTAATACTGAACAGCGATATTGGGTTACCATTCCTATTCGCCCATATATGACCTGTTTGGAAAAATTAAAATGAATTTATCAATAAACATTCACAAATTTTCTTATGAAGCAATTTCTGTGGTTAAGGGCATTCATACCTGTAAAGGTTTAACGTCGCCGGTATCATTTTCTTTTAGTTCTATTGTACAAGCAATATTTCTTGCTCTAACGAACATCTTTTGAGACTAGAAGTTCAAGGATAATGGTCGCACGTATAAATGGTGTATATACGCAGCATACGGCTGTTCCGGTTCCAAGTTCAATGCAGCAAGTTCTAAGGTAAGCGGTGATGGAGGTGGTAGTGGAAAAGGTTTCAGTGCCGCGTATGCACTTGTCATACAATCTAGAACAAAAATGCTAAGTGATTTAAGTTAAATTACATTTAATTTTGTATTAGCATATAACTAAATCATCAGAATGATGATGAATGAAATGTAAGAATAACTTCATCGGAAGGAAAAGTTACTCATATAAATACTACGTAAGAAGTAGTTAAGCAGGCCAAGAGAAAGAGTTATAAGGATTCATTTCTAAGAACCTTTATAGTATCGTAATCGATAATACCTACCGATGTAATTGGTTTTATGTAATTATAATGTTACCTTTTTATAACAGCAAGATATTTAAATAAGGCTTATATATCATTTATTTAAATACATGCAGAATGTTAGTTTGTTAAGTGTAATCATTATAAAACTCGTACGTACTACTTATTTGTTCAACACTATGTTGAATGTTGACACTAAGCCAGCCAGGTATTATGGTCAATTTAGCTAATTTTTCCGGTTTTCGGTAATCAGACAAAATCTTCAATAAGTCCTCGTCAGACATTTTATTGGGCTCTTGACGGTAAATTGCCGGAAATTCTGGTGTCGTGTCCAAATCATTACTATATAACCTGTGGAATCATATAATAGGACCGTTAAAAATTAAATTTCCCAACCAAAAAGGAAATCTGATTGGGTTTGATAGTAAGTTTAAAGATATTTTTACATCACAATACAAATAGTTCTACTGGAATTAAAATAGAAGCAAAATAAATTTTATAAAAGGAAAACGAGAATATTCTTATTATATTAATAATATTTAAAATGTGAAAGTTTGTATGTCTGGATATTTGTTACTTAACATGCAAAAAGAGCTGAACTTTCATTGAAATTTTGACACACTTTATGATAATTTAGCTTTTATCTTGGAAAAATTCTTTGGAAAAGTTCCTGCGAGATAATATTAAAATATGTACATAGATCTAAATTTATCAATATATTGAAATCTTAATGTTTTTTATATTATTTAGGTATTTGTACAGTTATATGTGGTAAATTGCACTCTTACAATTCGAGCTGGTAAATAGCATGTAATAAAACTTACTTAAACAATGGCTTGGCTGCCCAAGCAAAAGGCATTCGATAATTCCCCACTCGGTGGGCATAAGATTGTATCGTCTTATGTACTTTGAGTCCTAGACGAGGATCCTTCGTAGCTTTCATGTAAGGCTCGAGAACTTGACTTACATGCCCTTGTAAGATTTTATCAATTTTTACTACTAGAAATAAGTCTGGATGTGGGTTGTTTACAGATAAAAGAACCTAGAAAGATATATTTTGTAATAAATGGATGTATAGATTTATACAACAGGTACTAAGTAATGAATAATAATTAGAGTAGTCAGGAACCCGACCCGAACTTGCCGTACACAAAAACAATATATATTTAAAACTTTTATATCCTATCTTACGAAAAAATTGAAATCCATATGTTGATCAATGTTGTCAAATTAATGTTTTAAGGTTTTATATGTTTGTAAGTTCATATGCACTAACACTATTATAAAGTAAAATCTGAACTGTTCGAATTCTCCAGAAAAAAGTGCAACATTTAGTAATTCCACTTATTGACGTTCCTTATCGGTAGATTATTTAGCTGCTGATGTCATTCATATGAGATAAGTTGTCAAAACTAGTAATAAAAAAATAAAAATTATGACATATGACTGGTCCCGGCCGGAAGAGCTTTATCGACAGTAATTGCGAACAATTTTTACATAAAATTTGAGCTGTATTGAAATATAGTTATTATATTACTGGTAGTAATCATATTACCTGTCTTTTCGATCTAAACCATTCCTCCGGTATTTGTTTGACATCTAATTTAACATCGTAGCTAAAATTTTCAATTAATGACTTTGTGCACTCGTTATCTTTGACTAGATCCTTCACTGCAGCATGATTTATATCAAAATGAAAGTCTTCAGTAACTTTTTTACTACTTCTGGCATCGTAAAGCGCAAGATGGGTGAAATATGGTTCCACCTGACAAAGTAACTCTTTATCACCATCTATTGGTGCTTGTAATCTAAACTTAAGACTTTCACATTTAAGCAATATTCTTTGGCCAAAATGTTCCCTGTAAAAAAAAAAAAATTCAGATATCAAAAAGAAAATCAACCAATCAATGAAGCTAACTGAAAATGATTTAGTTCAAATGATGTTTATTAATACTGTTACTTTATCTGTAATTATAAGATAGAAAATGTAATCTGAACAAACGATACTTAAAATTTGGGTTTCGATCAGATTTAACTAAATTGAATTTTATCTACAAAGGCGGCACAAACACAACTAATGTATTTTCTATATGCTATGATCGCTTTTTCTCGTAAAACTTAACATAAAATACTAATAATCTTTCCACTTGTAGCTTTATAGATTATCTTAATTAAAGTTATGAATATACTTGAAGGGTTCCAATTGCGGTTCCGGCGAAGGGGTTCTTTTAAATGGCAAAGTGAATATATTTGAGCGACATTCGTTTCTAGCCGCCGCAATTGAGAGATCCGTTTCGCGAGAATATCTCAAAAGTAACGGATTCATGCTATGTTCGAGTCCTTTTAGTGTTCCATACGTAGGGGGAGGCGGTTCTTCGGTCAGAGATATATCAGCATCTGTTTAAAATGTATCAAAAAAGACATTAGGAAAAAAAAATTGCATAGGCAATAATATCACTTAAGTTGCTCTAGAAAAATACTGATAATTAATTTGAATATGATAATTAATTAAATTGTATATTTCAATTGAAAATGAATTAATAATATGATTATTTATGTATTATCTTATAAAACTTACCTTTATCCAGCACTTCATCAGATTGCTGAGTTTCTTGACCTTGATCCTTTTTTAGCGCTGCTTTAAATGCGTTGATCCAATCATTCATATCTTCTTCATTTTCCGTGGCGAATGTGTAACCTTTGTTGCCCGACATGCGCAACTCGAAACAAAACCGACCACGTTTTGTATTCTAGGAGTAAAAATAAATCAGTTTAAGAAAAAAAATCTAGAAGAAAAATTCAATCGAATTATTCTTAGATTTCTGGGAGTATTCGGGTTCATTGACGAAGACAAGCTCATCACACTCACAACTAGTATCCAGATGGACAAAATTGAAGTATAAAAATCCCGAAAACCGATGTAAAAATGATACTATAATTATTATGCATTCCCTTTTTTTATTCTGGTAAAAAGCAATTTATTATTGATAGTTTATCCACGGAACTTTATGCTATCTATTAATTTAGAAGTTGATTTGTTGGATGTTTTAACAAGCAAAAATACATTCACATGATGACAAACAGACAGACGGACACGTGTCATGATACATATGGGACAATAGGAGTTTACACTTTGTGCGATATAATCAAACGCATTACGTATTGTTATGACTTCCAAGAGGGTTGCATTGTTTGAATATAATAATTGTGTTTTCATATTAAGTTGGTTCGCTTGAATAAAAACGCATTGAATAGCACTTAATTTCCACACTTCGTATAAACTGGAGATATGAAGCTCAATGAAGGATTTGTACTTGAACGATTACAAAACGAAAATTTTAACAGTGTATATTTTATAAAATAACTTAAAACTTTAATAACATAAACTAAGAATACAGTATAGAATGTCTTTATTGCACACAAATCAAATAAATAAAACATAACAAATAGATATATATTATAGTCACAAATTAAAACCATCAATCAATTAAAAACACACGTAGTAGGTAGGTATCCAAAGGTGGTCTTATTAGTAAGTAATAATTGAAATATCGCCGTTTTGTTCTTACTACACGGATTTTAAAGATTCTTTCTCTGAAAAGTTTGAAAGCTACACAATTTCTGAGAAACGTTATATAATGTATATAAAGCTTTCAACTATCTTACAACAAAGACATTTTAAAAAGTCTTAATGACTTTCGAGTGAAGAGTAGTAATGATGTTTTTATGGGGACTAATAAAAAGGAATGTTGATAAATAGAAACACGTCCTATAAACCCGTAGGCAAAGAAAACCAGGTGTTTGTGTACTTGTTACGCATGTCTGCTTATTTAGAAATAAAATTGTTTGCGTTTCTATGAAACTAAGACAAAAATTAAATATCCCATTGAATTGGCCTTTTCATTATAATCAGAGATGTACCGATTAGTCGCCGACTAGTCGGGAAAGCCGACTATCCGGCTTCTTAAATAATATGTATTTCTCAGTAAAATGTATATAACAGAATTACATTCAAGATAGATATTGAAGGAGACGTAATTTTTGGGATTTAATATTGAATTAATTAATAAATATTTTTTTCTCTTTTTCTGAATATATTTGTATTAATTTAAAACATGTCTCTGCTCATTGTTAGTTAAATATATTTTATGTACTGATTAAAACTGGAAACTGTTTTGGTTTAAGAGATTAATAATGATTAGATTAGATTAAGTACTATTTGTTCTATAAAAAGCCAAAAAAAATAACGAGAAAAACTTGATTTTTCTGTTAGAAAACGATTGTCCCCATATATAACATAGGTGATAATCAGTGCACAAACTACAATGTAAATACTTCTTACTCCCTTGGAGTCCTTTCATATAAAATCGTGTAAAAATTTAAAAAATGGTCGTCAACCCATATTAGATTTTACTGTAACTTTGAGGTATTTTTTTAGGGGCCGAAATGACATGTTTATTTTTTTGGATCTACATATTTTTAAATTTAACACGTGCAGTCAGAATTGCACCGTGCTAGAAATACGGTAAATGTTACCAATCCCAAGTCAAATGTTTGTAGTAATCTGATGTAACGCAACAATTAAGTGTATATGTTACAGTTAAAACTTTTTTAGTTAGAATTCGTTGTCCTATTTTAACTACATATTGATGTGACAACTAGTTTTATCTGAACATCAAATATATTAGTGGTAAATTCTGGTTTTGACTGGGAATTTCTAGTTTTAACAAAGCCATACAGTAAAAACTAGTTCTAACTAGGAAAACCCCGTTATTTCTTAAAACTAATTTTAACTGTGACATATACATATATCATAGACCATATCAAATTATGAGATGATCACAGTAGCTTTTAATAACAAAAATGCTATACTTAATTTGTTTTAGAATTGCATTTTCCAAGATAAGAAATGTTCGTGTTGACTGACTTAAGCTCGTTTTATTATTTTTTAATTTATTAATGCTTTGTTTTTTTAGTTTAAATTTAAATAAGCGGAAATAAACGATTTAAATTTGTGTAAATTTTGTGTTTTGGAACTCTAAAGAGTTTCTTAAAGTTACAGTTAAATCTAAAATGGGCCAGCTTTTCTAATCACACGATTTATCCAAAATACATCGTTTCTTCAAATTATACGAATCTATATTAACGAAAAAAACGATTCTATAATTACAAAAATAACCCAATACTTAACGTAATAATCGCGGTTTCAAGAAACTGTAGATTTAGTTTTTGATATCCATTTTAACTTTATAATGTTTTTCTTTATAATAATTGATCACTAGCATGATCTAAAAATGCATTGGATTATGCATATGCATTTTGTATAATGAAAAAATGTAATATATTTTTTTTCTTCTAAAACTATGTTAAAAATTTGTTTCGAAGGGCTCTTAAGCGTCGAGCGAGTCGACTTGCATGTGAATCAGTTGTAAACGAGCTTCCATACGAGACCATAGTCGGCATGGCCGACTAGTCGGCGAAAGTCCTAATCTGTACATCTCTAATTATAATATAAAAGTGGTGCTTGCTTTTTATATTTGAGATGTTGTAAATGAGAAATGAAAATATTATTATACAGTTACATGTTAACGGGTTCATATTTCAACTAATAATTAGTATATTCCGCACCTTGTATAAAAATATGCTATTCTTAGCCAACAATGTAAGTAAAAAAAACATATCAGTTTAGGAAAAGTTCGGCATATTTATGTTTTTTAGTAAAATTTTTAGGTAGACAGTATTAATTTAACACCAACAGATGTTAGAGAACAGTAAGTGTCGATATAAACTGACTTTATAAAGAACATTCATAAAATGGTACAATATTTTTCTACTTGACATAGTTTGGAATCTACACCTATGACAAATTAGACCATCACTTTAAGAAAAATTCTTAAAAATATTTTTTATTAATCTCAGTAATTTCAATACAGGGCAAAGGTTTCTACACTAGTCATACACTATAGAAAAAGGAACTAACCTTAACAACCTCCGAGCAGAAGTCCATAACAATAGTAAGCTTGGTATCTGTTTTCTTCTCGTCCTTGTAAACTTCGAGTATATAAGCACCATCAGCTTCTCTAACCATTGAGCAATAGCGTTTTTTAAACGATTTAGAGGCAAGGTTGCTAAATATTCTATCAGAGCCAATTTCTGGCCCCTTGAGCAAATATCCCTCTTTGGTTCCAATATCAACCTTTGCTTGAGCTTCATGATCATTTTCTGATTCCGTGTCTATGTCATAAACTTCTTCAGGAACTTTATTATCTATTGGTCTATTAAGAAACAAGAATCTTGTATTTTGTTTACATTAATTTTATACATTGCCTTAAATTGTTTTTTTAGGATGAGTAAAAAACAAGAACAACTTATAGAGCTCTCTACTCTACTCTTGTATCTTTTTTATAACACTAATTTCATTTAAATATATTTATATTTTTAAGAAACTAAATAAATTGATTTCTTCTTAAGCAATTTTCATTTTATATTTAATAGAATAGGGAATATAAAAAAGGATAGAAAGAATAATACACTATAGGCCTCTTAGAAACCTTATTGGCCACTTTGTTATTAGAGGAATGTTTCTCATAGAAGAGATACCTATATAATATGTTATTATTGTTCTAATAATAACTACAAATACAATTAGTAATTATGCCATAAAGGAAATGAGTCAGAATGTGTGATAATTTGGAATAACCTTTAAAAACAAAATCGGAGTACAAAAGTTTGACCATGAAAATATGTTAATTATATTGCTAATGAGATTGCACATTGTGTACAATTTTAAAATTTCAACATTTCATCAGCAGTATGTATTATATTTAAACCTTTGAAAATTGTTTTACAAAATTACTATATTTATAGTAAATTGATTTTTATTTACAAAATAAATTATAAATTCCTTCACTTTTGTTATGTTATAGCTATCACAAGCTTTTCATAATAATGCTAAACAAGTACATAATATGTAGGTATTATTAAGTTTACATAAATCAATGAGGAAAACTCACCTTGGCAAGTTTAAATAAGAACCAGAATAGCTGTTATATTTATAATGGACAAGATTCCAACTAGATGCATAGCTAAGTAAAGCTTGTCTTGTGAGTAAAGGACATGTAGCTGCAGTCCTTACATCAGGTACAGCGGTTGTTACAGTTCTCCAACGCCGAGGTAGTACTACACTCTAAAAATTTATAAATATAATTATATATATAATATAAGTATAAATTTATAAATATAATCATATTTCTATAGTTAGTTATTAGTTAGGAAGTTTAAACATATCTAATATTGAAGAGTATATTAATTTATAAAAACTTACAGAAACATCATCTGATGGATATAGGAGTATATCCCTCAGTGGGTCATTCAATAATAAAGTTTTATTTTCCTGAATATATTTTTCGAAATCAAGCACATTACATTTAGTGCTTATTACATTCTGAAATATTTAACAAATTAATTTCATATCTTCTATTATATCTAAATGGAATTTTTTATTTTCTACTATAGAAAACTGACAAGTAACACAGTGACACTGAATAAATGAAAAGCTCCTGACCAATATGGGCCACAGCCACAAATCTCATATTAAGAGATTGGCCACAAACACTGAAGTATTATAGTGCTCAAATTTACACGCAGCCAAAGCTTCACATGAGGACTTTCTAAGTCCGATGGGAGGACTAACACGACAGTAGAGTGTTCAGAGTTAACTTTTTACATGCCCATCTGACACATGGATCATTTTACTTATCGGACAATCAGGTAATAAGCCCCCAATATCCTAGCCAGTAGAAACCACAATTTTTATTTGTTAATCGCAGAATTCGAACACACCACTACATCACAGAGGCTAATTAACCAATAACATATATAAAATAGGCATGGTTGATGTTCATATCGAAAGGCACTATTTTTAAATACTGTTGTCTCTACTTATATCTTTTAACTTCTGAAAATTTAAACATAAAAACATGAATCTTAGCGGTTTTATGTCTGTTCATTGATTCATCAATTTAAACCTAGTTAAAACTACAATTAAAGTAACATTACAGTAAAAATAATTAATGTTGCAGTTAAATTCAAAAATGCATTATTAATAACGTTATTTTTCTAGTTTCAATCGGAAGCAAATATCATAAAATATTTGTTCTTAGTAAAACTGGTTTTAAATCCATAAATGTTTAAATAGCGGCTTTCTAAATAATAAATTAAACATCGAACTTAAGAGGTCAGTATATTGTAAGTATATGAACAATGAGTGATATAAACTTAGTGAGAAAGCGTATCTTTAAAAACTTTCATAAATTAATAAGTTTTATTTAGCCCTTTACATATTTACCTCATATTCAGCGCCATCCTTCTTGTTCCTAGAAATAACTGGAGGCATTTTGAGCCTATCACATGGCGCTAGCCACAACGGGTTCTAAACAATTATTTATCGTACAATCTCAATGATTACACATTAATATTCTTTGTTTACATTTTAACTAAAATCAATAGTTATAATAGGAAACACCGAAACCTAACCGAATACGATCAACGAACAGTGATTAAAACCAAAACGCTCCACTGACAATTTGACAAGTGACAGTCTGACACCGAGTCAGTGTTGCCGGAACTTAACCATAAAAAGTACGGTAAGTTGGAAGAAAAGTAACCTGTTTGTTGGAAGAGTAACACTTAATGAGAAATTTAAAGAGTAAAAAAATATATACAGGCATAATTTTATCAACAATTATATTTGAGTATTGCCATATGTTATAGCCGTATATATTACAATGTTAGTTTTCCATTGCTAGTTAGGAAAAGAAAGCAAAAGATTTAGAGGTTATTATATTATTTTTCAACGCACTAGCTCAATAAAGTACGCGTGATATTTACATCACACTATTATATAATGAGGAAAGATTTGGATCTTTGTATGTGTGTATTATATTTGTAGGTATTTATTTATTATATTGTAAATACTTGAAAACTACCGTCATATACGCCAACATTGCCACCAGGGATAACATTGCCCAAAACACAACTTCTAAAGACATCTACTA
>JAOPUB010032045.1:0-11179 GCA_027564055.1 Neptis clinioides
CCTCCACAGCATGGGGAGGGGGTTAGGCCATATACAACCACGCTGGCCCAGTGCGGGTTAGCAGACTTCACATTCCTTTGAGAACTTTAGAGAGCTCTCAAGAGTGCAGGTTTCCTCACGATATAGCAAGTGATATTTAACTTCTTAAAACACATAACTCAGAAAAGTCAAAAGTGTGTGCCCGAGTGTAGGATCGAACTCGGATCTCCCGAGTAAGACTTCAAGTCTTAAGCACTGAGCTATCTGCTTTTTACGCTTATAATTTTTCGTAAACGAAATAATAATTTTATTTAAAAATTGAAATCAATAATGTCAGATTATTATTTTTTAACGATTGAAATTTGTGAAAAATAAAATGATATTTCTATAATGGAACTAGGTACCATGTCATATAATAGTCATAAATTTAGGGCCGAAGGAAGGTCTTCAAAATGCTTCTTAGAAATATCCAAAATACTTAATTATAAAATAAATATTTATAATATATATTATATGATTCGGAATTAAGTACTTAATTCTATCCTACATCTCGACATTTCTCAGAACACTAGCTCGTATAATGGCCGTGATTAGTTTAGATTTAGTCCAGACTTACGATATTGGATAGCGAGAGTGACATCCAGAAATCCATTTGAAAAATGTGAAACAAGTATAAAATATTTTCCTATTATATATTATCTACTTGAAATTATTTTCAAGTCAGTAAGAAGTAACATTAGCATACTGCACGTAAATCCAGATCTAAATAATATCTTTTGCTAGTACGTCAATATTAATTAATATAGAAAATATTGTTGAAATTAACATAATATATTTGATATTTAATTACAACACATACAGACGGATTGGATTGGATTGATTGGATTTTTTGGAATTCTATAAAAGTCTCCATTGATCCCAACATGCAATGTTTTATTATACCTTAAAAGGCTCAGGCAGCATTTTCTTTGAACTGTCAGGCAGCTCAATTTTTTTTGACACCTTCAACATATATCGTTATATTTAAATCAAGGTACAAAAAAAACTTAACAAATTATATATCTAAACCTTCCTTAAGAATCATTCTATTCATTTGTGAAAACTGCATTAAAAGTCGTGAATTACTTTTTGATTTATCGCGATAATCGCGCAATTCCGGTTAGCAACCCCGTAGTTCCTTTCTTTTAATCTCAATGATACCCACGTAACAATTTATAACAAAAGTGTATATTACCTTAGTCTCTATATATTTGCGTTACTTGTTAAACGGAGACCGTTACACGGTGACCATCTGACTGTACAAGTACTGTGATGAATTGACGCTGGCCATGGAGATGTCATTCCCTTCCGCCGCTGGCAGAGCATCTCGGAGGCGAGTAACCCAGCACCTCTTGGTGGTAGATTATCTATTTGCACGACTGACTGGCTTGCGACCACCAGCATGCGAATCTGGCCGCAAAGTGTCTCTGACATGTTCCAGTTGAGTCGCATGTGGGCCAGCTTGCCCTTCCCTTCCCGTTGATGTTATGATGGTTCTGGTAGACTCTGAAGTCTGAAATCACACTCAGGATCCTACGAAACCGCTGCATTCTTCTTTTCACTTCCTTTCCTCCCTTTCGTGAAGGTGGCAATATATCGCCTGGTAAGACGCATTGTTGGCGTGATTGCGATATCCAAGATGACGGTGGCCACTTACCATCAGGAGGACCGTCTGACGTTTGCCCTTATTTGCCATAAAAAAAGACAGACGAGGTGGAGGACTAGTTTCTAGTGACATAACGAAAAGGTGTGTGAAGTCTGCCAACCCGCACTGGGCCAGCGTGCTGGACTATGGCCTAACTCCCCTCCCCATAAAGTAAATAAAAAATATAACTAGACGTTACGACCTCCTAATATTCTGATAGGAACCCAGCGCAGTGCCTTGGACTTGCTACCAAGCGTGTAGGTTTAGTAGGATCCTTCCATTCACATAAGGCTTTTTTTACATTTTCATTTACGTGGGAAATACTAATTACGCATACCCTCCTCCCAGTGATAAGCGCCGGACTACCGCACTAAAACCCACGACCAACTCATCCTCCGACTATGGGAACCAGTTCCGCAGTACAACCCGCCCATGGGCTCGTTTTGACAAGCACCTAACGAAGGGGAGGATGCCAAGACAAGTCAACTGAAACACCCAGCTCCCGGAGGAGTCAGAAGCGGCCCATATCACACGAAATCGCTCGCAAGGGGTCCCCCTGGATTTACCGCTCTCTGCAGTGTTACGGCATTGCACTATAGTTATTTAAAAGAAAATGTGTATCAAAATTATGTATGACAAAATGGAAGATTTTTCATATCATCGTATTTTATTGAAACATTAAAAGTCTTGTCACTTGACATCTTTACGATTCCCTCCTTTGTCCAAAATTTGTATTCAAAAGAAGAAGTACTCTTTTGTTACTAAGAAAGGAATTCATAAAATCCATAACATTTTATCGGATATCGGAAAATTGACAAATACACCTAAACTCCTAAATTTATTTAAAAAAAGATTGAATCTTAATAAAGGAATCTATCCCTATTTCCCTTTAAAAAAATATTATTTAACATTAATATAATAATATTTATTATTTATATATATTTATTTATATATATATTCATGTAATCGTGTAATGTAGTAGCACTTTCCAAATTAATTTCACAAGTCCAGAGGTAGAAAGGTTGTCTGGAAGAGATTGCCCACAGCAATAAGACCGCCTTTGCACACGTGTTCTTATATTTTGTTCATACATGTCTAGTTCTTAAGTTTATTGTAATTTTAGTGTGCAATAAAGTATTCATTCATTCATTCATTCATTCATTCAATTTTATATAGTGGTGTTAAGCATAATATTAAGATAAACCCAAGTTTGCGTGTATATTATAGTTAACCTATATTTGTTTATGATATCTGCAGGAATCTAATCGCAATTATCTGAACGATTCCGCAGTTTTTATCGGCTTGTGTACTCTCTCACACTCTAATTCACACGTTAAAGACGCAACAAATATGTTCTCGTATATTGGTAATGTTTCTACGTGATGTACGTTTTTCAATAGTAACTAATTAACTAACCATGTGAATAATAAGGATAATAATATCTAGGAGTTTCAGATTTTGAAGGATAAACGATTGTCTAATCCTATCAATTTTCAAATTTATCTCAATGATATGCAATAATGTATTTTCTTTAGAGAAATAAATCTTTTAATAATGTATAGGAAGCCGTTGTAATACAAAGTTTATTCGAAGACTAAAGTAACTTTCCCTATGACCACGTAATTTGTAGTAAGTAATATTTTATAAAATTACTAGTCGACCCGTAGATTTATCAAAAAACATTTAATTCTCGATATATTGTTGCTAAATAAAAATATTTAGGCACTTCCGACTATAGACAGGAAGTTTTTACGGGATAAAGAATAGTCTATATGGCAATCCAGGTATATAAGGTACCTCTATGTCAAATTTCATTGAAATCTGTTCAGCCGTTTTCGAGTGATGAAATAACAACATACAAACTATCACGTTTATAACTATGGTCGAATTTCGACACTATGCGACCACTAATCTATACTTATAATATAGTTAATATAAATATGCTACATAATAAAAATTAGAGAGGTTTTCTAATAATCCTTATGGGAATACATAATCTGAGTTCAGCTCTTAGGTACTTCGTAAGTGAGATCCACATAGAATTAATTTTTCTTTTGTAAATATATTCATTTTATATATTACAAGATTAATTTAAACAATTTAAAAATTGCTAGAGCAGTCAAAGCGTAATCTACATAATTAGCAATGAAAGCACTATAATCACAAAGCACAAGTGAGCATAGATCCGCATACCGACGGTCGTTGAACGCGGCTTCAATCTTACGAGATTAATAGCGCAGAAAATACTCTAAAAATTTTAAATTCATAATTGTTAATAACGTAAAACCCTAGTGAGATAGATAATAACTACAATAACGAAGTCGGGTAAAACATAATACAAAGACATTTATTGTCTTTTCACAAACTCAGGTGTTTTCATATGGTTTCTTTCATATTGTATCAAATACAAAAACAAAATTTCCGATTCTTTTCATAAACGACGGAGTTCTGAAGAAACATTTTAAAAAATACAAACGAATTTAAAACCTGTTTATTTTTTGAACTCGGCTAAAAAAGTGAAGAAACGAAAGAAAAAGTAAAGTCTGTATAAATTGTTGTCGATTGTTATAATAAACTAACCGACGAAATTCTGATTTATATTTTTCATAAAATAGTACAACGGGAAAATATTCAGTCAGTTTGCGAAAAAGTATCTGAACGAGAACATTCGTGATAAGACGTCATTTCTGTTATCATTTTCATGCAACAAAAAGTAGAACGAAACTAGTTGCTCCACAAAACTGCCTTATCTTTTTTTTTTAGTTCAATGTACACGGACACTTTTGTTTCGTCAATAACTGTTATTATAAGATACTGAGCAGCTTACTTGGAAACTGTACCAGTTCCAGGAATTTGTGATCCAATATCCAAAAAAGAAAAAACCTATTCGTTCGCCTAGATTATATTACTCTAGACATCCACTTACTATTCTCACACACCTACTCAGTTGCACAGCAGTGTCACCGAACCTCGGGTAAATTAACCGAACTAAGGTAAGAAAGTGGGTATTTCAATCATGGGGATTTTTTGGGTATTACGAATCGTCATCTTGATTTAACAATGAAAGTTTCAAGTTATATTTTGATACCACATACTTGTACTTTTATATTCTAGATTTGTTCTTTGGTTTATAATTTTTTTTTTAAATTTGGGTATTTCATCGAGCTCTAACGAATATTAGAAAATGAAATTGTTTGGAACAATGTTGCATACACTCAATTTACTTACTATTAACTAACATACATCAATCACATTCGTGATTAATTTAGGTACTGATTTGTTCATACACTCACTCACTTATAAAACGCACTCAGCATCTCTTAAAGTTTTTCCATAACAACCTCCAAAAAAGTATTAGAAAACATAAAAAAATATCTTTATTAAGATGTAGAGATAAATAAAGTAGATATTGTTCATAAATTTTAATATAGAAACTGACCTTACCGCATCAATCATGATTACCACGGCAATATATAATAGACAAATCGATCGTTATACAACGCTACCTATTTGGCGTTCAATGCATAAATCATTATTCGCATCACATCCCGCTCCGGGAGCGATACAGAAATAAATTCAAATCACACCCGAAAGGATCTTTGCCCGAACTAAAGTATTCGCAATAAGGGAACGGTATTAAAAATAGTAACCTATAATATTTCACTATATAAATTAAAATGAATCGCCTATATGTTTGTTACTTAGAATGACTGCACTAGATCGAATATTTCTTTCGGTGTATTAGTTATTGTCGGGACGAGCTTTGTATATAAAATAAAAAGTGAGTGAGACCGAAGATAGTCCAATGAGATGATGGTGTCCACTACAAATCAGTGGACATACTACGCAATATAGAATAGAAATTTAAGGAAAATATAGTTGTGGCTGAGAGAGAAAAAGTACCTAAATGAATAAGTTTGAATACATCGAAGCGAGGACGGGTAGGCTAGTGTCATAATAAATTTAAATCCTGAGCATTATGTAAAAACATTTAGATGAGACTAAGTGAAGGTTTAATTATTATTAGTGTACTGAGAACTATTACGCGGATCATTAAGATTAATTCCAATCATAGCCTTGTAATAATTAAAATCACTGACCGTGTCCCTTGTAGGTAAAGATTTCTTTACTTTAATAATTCAAAAGAATAAACAAAGACGAAATGAAAAAAAGAAAACCTCGAAAAATGACCTATTATAACAATAGTAAACGTAAATGGGAATAAAGGAGTTATGATATATGCAAATGACAATGATAATTCTAACGCATAATCAATAGTCGAGGCTAATTAAAAGGTTTTAAATAGCACAGTGGAATGCAGTTGAGATGATCACAATAGATTGTTATGCCAACATATCTGTTTTTGACGAGCATATTGGTAATGCAGTTTGGAAATAAACAGTATTCTATTTCTGGTCTATCTAGGTAGGTTTGGTCTTGTTTAAATATTTCACTTTTCAATTATTGATTGAATACTTAAGAACTGATTACAATGAACTTTTTAGAATTGATAAACGTACGCTCAGTTTTGTTAAAAACTTTTCGGAAATTAAAGAATCTTATTCTGAATTCTGTCTGTAAGTTGATTTAATATAGATTATATATGAGATATTTGTATCAACTAAAATAATAATGATAAAACCATATTTAATCTTCGTACAGTTGACGGTCGAGCATACATTGCAAACGATTCCGTGAAGTGTATATATTTGAAAGTGAAGCTTACTTAGTGACATATGATGTAGATGTGATAACATTGTATATCAATATTTACACAGCTCATAAACGTAAATATGGCAAACTGTCGTGAGACGGGTGGACTTTCCTCGCCATACAAACAAACTAGTTTGGCGAACGCTCCCTCGGTGCTTTCTTTGTTCGTTTTGTGTATGGCAAGATTAACAGAACTCCAAACATAATATGCACATATCGTTCCAAAAAATATCACAGTATTTCATTAGTTTACGTATTGATCAGACTTAATGCATTAATTATTAATCTCCACACTAATATTCCAACACGAGCAATTGCAATTACTTTAATACACCCCAAATATATCTGTAGCACTTCAAGAAATAATGTCATACTAGCGAAATATTCTTAGTAATATACTCTGCTCTACCTTCGCAACACTCGATCGTAATTTTTTGTTCTTAATAATTGATTCTGATGAATAATATTATCCTTAACACCATAACCTCAAACACATATAGATATAAAACAAATCATGATCTTCAAAAAAACTAACTTAAAAAAAACAAGGAAATCTATGTCAATTTTTACTCAACAAGACTTGTATATGACATGAATGTTTGCCACATAATTCATTCAAATAACCCACCTATCATTCATTGGCTAGAAAAAGAACTAACAAAGTGGGGCTAAACAAAACAGACAAACTGAAGTAGTCGAAAAACAACAGCTGTAGTTACAAAAATATGAGCCATGAACAAACGTTCCAAGAAATACTGAATGTCATTCTCGTCACCATACAGAATACAACGTGCACAGATAAATTAACACAATTCACAAAAGCGACGGGCGTATGATTCAGAGCTCTTTCTTTAGTTCTTGCTAGGATGCTATTAACTTGATTAGAAATGCCCGTCAAACGGTTTCATTTCGAATTGATGGACGTATTAAATAAGAATACTTAAGTAATTGTATATTTCATGGCCTATTCATTTTAATAATATTTTAGTTTTATTGTTAGTTTGGTTCAAATAAAACAATTGAATTTTAAACCAGTTCCAGCCTGGAATCCAAATTGAGTTGATTTTGGATACACGTTCAGCTTTTCTGATAATAATGTATGGACCTAAAAGTAATATGGCGGACTCCCTAATTATATTTTTATGCAAATGCGTATGAAACAAATTTAACTATATTCTAAATAATGTCATGAATTTAGTGTTGACACAGTATGATGACGACTTATAACTTTGCAAAATCAACATCTTATCACATTCTTTGGAAATCACGCCTTTCTCCACTTATCTTAAATGTCTTCAGTCATAGATAAAGAATTATCATTACATAGTATAAAGCAAAGTTGCTTTCCGCGCCTGTCTGTCCCTATGTATGCTTAGATCATACAACGGTGAGTGATGCAGATTTCTTTAACAGATATAGTGGTTCAAGAGGAAGATGTATATGTATAATACTGCATATATATTATTTATTATAGTAGAGAAACCGAGCGAAGCTGGTGCGGGTCACTAGTATATATATAAATAAACTTGAATTCCCCGTGTTATGGAAGGATTTATTTTCTTTAAAAGCGAAACAGATCCAGGTCACTAAAGGAAAAAATATAGGGCCACTCAACTTCCGCATTTAAAATTAAATTGCAGCACTCGAAGTAGGTCAGGTTTAAAGTAACCGTAATCAAAAGAATTTACAGTTAATAACAATAAAATGAATTTTGACTACATATTGAATTAAAACAAATACAAAACTGAACTGTAATATAAGAAAACTTGGAAAAAGGATTAAATAAAAATGTGTTCTCTTACTGGTTAAAAAATATGAGATTTTCAAAACACTTATAATAAATTAAATATTATTTTATTATTTATAATAGATTAAAAAAGAGCGATGTCTTCATAATATATTTTTTATGCTGCATTGTGCTTTGTCTCGTCCAATCTTGAACACCAATATTTTAGGCTGCGTTCACAAGTTATTATATTTCGAGGTCTTAATTTACGTACATTTAAGGTTATGTACCTTATGATTTGTTGATTCATAACAGATCTACAACAGTTTTACCCTTTGATACAGATTTTGGGGCGCTGATTACCAAATATGTGACAAAATGGCCAGTCCGTTATCAACTTGTGATGTAAACTATGAAAAGTATGGTAAAAAAAATTTGATTTTGAAAATTTTAAATAAAAGGGTTGCTAGATTGGCAGTATGTATTATAAATAATTAAATGCACACTTCTTTTAGTAAGCAAGGGAAGTTTCACCAGCATTTGAAACTAAAGAGTACAAAGTGATACCATAATACTTTGCTCCTTATACCTGTATATGTAAGGTTATGAGAATGTATTTTAATTTTGCCATGTATGCACCTTTACTGACATAATAAGCGCACTGCGTCGTATATCACGTAAATAAAAGCAACGTCAGACAGGATTTTATCGCTTTAGCAATTTTCTCTTTATATAAGGATTTTATACTTTCAAGGTACCCTGAGCATTTGATCGATGGCCCCAGTACTTGGTTCACAACATAATAAGTCATGTAAATAAATTTAAATTTTAAATATTCAAAATTCTGAAATGAAAAAATTGTAATTATTAACAGAGCACGCATATCTTCTTACCTACATTTTTAACATCAAATAAATATTTTTTTTTTCCAACATACTGACTAATGATTTGTCCATATACGTATATGTACATAACAATGCAATTTTAGTTAGATCTTTGCCCTATAAGGTAACGTATATCGCACAAAGGCCAGGAATCAATTAGAGCTGATCTAAAGTCTAAGGTCGATTATAAAAATACTACCAAGTATTCAATTAGATCTTACCTAGTTATATAAAGTACTGTTAATTCTAAATTTATTATCACCATCAATAGCATGAACAAAGAACTTTATGATAATATAAACTTATAATAAATATGACTTAAATATTGCATGCTACTAAAAGCTGATTGTTGTAACTTATTACTAGGTGAGGTAATTGCTTGTGATGATATTATAACGACATAAACTTCTTTTGAGATTTATTACTACAAACGAATGAATCAACGATAAATATAGATCGGTCGACCGCGAAGATTTTACAAGTATGGAAAAATCATTTATTACGTGTATAGTTTAATATAGTTATGTTATATACTTCAAAGTCTCTTGATTTATAAAAACATAGTAACTAAGTTTCTAATTTAATTAATACAACAAAATTAAAACATATTCTTAACAATTAGCTAATTTATGAGGTGTGCGAAGTGTTTAATTTCATTAATTACCACCATCATATTTAGACAGTGAAAAAGAAAAAAATTAACATTGAATTGTAAACTTCTCCTAAATATTTATTAGTTTAAATAACATTTCCTAGTCATATTACAAAACTAGAGTACGTAAAATAACATCAATTTGTTAGATAGGTCACACGGACGCAAAGCGGAGGTTTTAATAAAACAAATGAGTTATTAACATGTGCGAATATGATATTTTTAGGTTTTCTAAATTTAGGCTACTTCCATTCACCAATTTAAAGTGTTTTGCACTTTTGAAAAAATAATAAAAAAAAGGTAACACATGACAATGACAAATAACCTCTACGAGTCTACGACACGTTGTTTACGGTTTCATTTATCAATACTTATATGACATGACATATTGTTAGTATTGTTCATTAAAGAAACATAATTATCGAGAACGCCAATATATAGCGCCTACATAAAACAATCAAGTTCATCGACTCGAGCTATTTAAGTGCAAGACATGTCCGCTTCAACCATATTTAATATACGAGCAACTACGGGGATTCTGCTTTTAATGTCAAATGCGAAACATAATATAAAATAAAACATATTCAACAATAGTACACAACACATCACCATGTAGAATATACTTGTTTCCAAATTATTGCAAGAAAACCAAAAATTATGCCGAGATGTAACAATTTTCCACATAAAGTAAAATACCTAACCTCTTTAACACAAAAGCGAGGCACGCTATTAGTTTAATGATAAAAAGAACTCTGTTTTAATCACGTTGTTTATTCTAAAAGTAAAATTGCTATCCTATTATAAAAATTCATATTCATAACTTGTAAGGTCATGTCTAGATTAAAATAACAGCTCCATTAATCATGGCTTATGTTAATAGACAAAAACCGGCACTAAAAATTATAGATCCGCAATCCGAAGAAAGTTAACTAAATAAGGACAAATATCTTGTTTAACTCGATTAAGTTTGTTTTGCAACTTTCTACAGTTTTAACAGATAGGTGCAAAACCGATAATTGAATGCATGTCAAGTAAAATTAACTGCATCGATCACATCGATAAATAGCGTATGATTTCGTAAAAATTAATGTAAAGGAAAAGGGTGCCACAGTTACCTTTTATAGATATAATCGATTGTTGCGAGAATATTCGATTCTCGTACTTATTAGCATACACAAAACACTACAGTCCTTGTTTGGGTAGCCGCGATACTCGAAAGTGAAGAGAATGGTAAGAGAACCAAGAGCGCACCTGCTAGTGCGAGGTGAAGAACGTTACTGGCACGAAGCGCCAAACGACCCATTAGTCGCGCAAGAACACGTCATGCGGAAGCCGGTTCTGCTCTGCTCTTGGAAGAGAACCCGAGAAGCAGATGCATTTGCAGATAAAAAAAAATAAAACGTTACTTATGAACTTTTTGTTCCTACAACAAAACGTTTTCCTTGAGGAAAGCTGACTTATTGATTGGAATACCTCAAATCTAAATTTCAGCAAAACAAAGTTTTCTTTTGCTCTTTATTTGTAATTTCTGAAAAAAAATC
>JAOPUB010032061.1:0-11179 GCA_027564055.1 Neptis clinioides
TTTGTATCAAAATAAAATTTTTCATTTTGTGAGTATGTGTTGCCAGTACAATAAACATTCTACCTTTTATTTCGGAGAATAAATTATCGTGAAGTAATTAAAATGTAGATATCAGATGGTTCCTAAAAGTAAACCTAACTTTAGATTAAATAGAGAACCTGGACAGTGAAGGTGAGTGTTGTAAAATACCTCCTAAACCTACACGCTTGCTCGCAAGTCCAATACACTGCGCTGGGTTCTTCTCGGAATAGTAAGAGATCGTAACGTCTAGTTATATCCAGACCGCATCGTGCCCCGTAGCTCTTAGCTCTTTTCCTTTTTCTTTATTTTATATTCTAAAATATATATGTATTAGTAAGAGATATATAATTTATATAAAAGTAAATGTAGGTCAATTGAATAAATATTTGGTAAGTCAATACAGATTAAAATAATGCAATTTGTGCAGCAATTTTCAAATGATATAGCATGCACGACAAATATTGCAATTGCATGTCGTTAATGCAACACTAAACTTCCTTTTATTTTGAAACAGCTGGATTTAACATATTTTATAAAGTACCTATAGCTAAAAATGACACACAATAAACATACATAACATTCATAGTTGAAACATTACGCAGTAATTGAACAAAATCTTTTCTGGATTCTACAAAAAAAAAGGATATATGCATATAAAGGGATACTATTTCCCCCGGCAGACTTGGTAAAGTTGTTATTCCAAGTGTTGGAAATCAAGCTTTATTGGTAGTTAGTACATGATGAAACTTTGTCATTTGTCAAAGTTAAACAGTAACAATTTGGCGAAAGAACGTCTATTAATTCAATTAACGAGGAAACGAAGGCAAAAATAATCTAGGTTGAAAGAGAAGATAATATGGTATCACGTATGAATGAAGGCCTCGATTCGAGCAGTTTTTGCTCGAGATGGTGCCAGTCTGGTCAAATTCAATTCAATCAAAATATTAATGTTTATTTACAGATAAAGATACTATGGTCTTCTACAAATCTTAGACATGTATCCAAGCTGGTTATCCACAATACACAATATTGTGGAATACTTTTGTAGGTGTATGTGGCGCCTAAATCAAAATTATACTTAGTCCATAAACTACAAATAAAGTAAGTAATAGAGATATAGAAAGGATGGGCGACAGAATGAGGTTGAATCGGATGAAACCAATGATTATTAAAAGCATTTATCTGGCAACACTGCATTGCCTATGTTCCTCAGGAATAGTGTAGCTTTTTAGCA
This sequence comes from Neptis clinioides, assembly GCA_027564055.1. NCBI lineage: Eukaryota > Metazoa > Arthropoda > Insecta > Lepidoptera > Nymphalidae > Neptis > Neptis clinioides. Next base: position 1,256 of record JAOPUB010032061.1, read on the forward strand.
GTGATATAATTTTCAAAATCAGTGCAGTACGAACAAAATGTCACTTAATTAAAAGTTAGAAACACTACGTCACGAATATCGCGCGGAAATAGTGTAACTTTCTAGTAGTAGAAGAATTTACAAAATTGGTGCAGTGATTTCAAAATATGGCAACACTGCATCACCAATATTGTGCTATCAATGAAAGAGTTTTCAAAATCGGTATCATAGTATCAAAATTACAATATTTTAATAATTATTTAATATGGCAACATTATTTTGTGATAAAACACAACAGACAGATAGACAGATAGCATTTATAATAGTACCGACATCAGCCAGAACTTTTGCGAATTACTTAAGTAAAGCATTAAATATTACTTTATCTTCGGGAACGATAACTGCTGATGCAAGAGCTACTGATCTGTTCGAAAAAGGCTATTAGCTAAATAATATCATAGGAGGAAGCTGTAGGTTAAACATCATCTTTACGACCCATAGGAGCGGAGCTTCACTCGAATGAAGTCACGTGAGTCAGTTTTCAATATAACATGGTCATCTTGCTTTACATAGTATTTGACATCAAATCTAGTCAGTCATTCAAAATCAAAAGTAAAGTGAACAATAACTCAATATTTTGTTAAGTTTTTTTATAAAAATTATTACAGTGGGACTTAAATACCATTGAATTAAAGCATTAACTTACGTAGCTGTCGGATCCGTTATATAATTTTTTGTATGTTTACCTATTATTTGCGGGTGATGTAACTTTTAACATACTCAGCACCAATTAAACGAATAGCTTTTAAGCCGATATAGTCGGTTACTAGCTGACGCTTACTATAGTGGTATTATTTACTTAGTATTTTATTAAAATGATATAATTAACATTTTTACTTGAATATTACATTTTTTAAAATCTAATTCAAATATATTTATCATATACCTAGTTTCTCTTGAACTTTTTTTATTTTATATTTGCAGACATTTTCAACGTAAAGATCTCATTAATCATTGATATGCTACTCATTTCCTCACAGATTATTAAACTCATTCTTCTCCCTACTTATCAATTTATACAGCTGCCAACCAATTCTTACTTACTCAACCACTTACTCACTCTCCTAATTACCCACACCTACTGTCTTATGCACACAACCAATCTCTCACTCTTCCACAAGGTTTTCCATCCACTATCACATTAACTTCTTACAAAATATCACTCTCGTCCCTTTGTTCGTGATCTAATGCTATTCAGTAACTGTATGGTATGTAACTTAACATCCGAAGTTCCTACAGGTATTATGCTTTATTTCGGGACAAATAGTATGATCATTTAGATAACAAATTATATGTGTTAACATCTCGTTCTAATCTGTTAAGATATATAAATAAAACTCTTTTATCCCACAGGACCTGTACTTTTTTCTGGGACAAGTAGTATCTCATCTGATAATTAAGATCCTAAACTATATACAAACATTCAATCTGATTAAAATGTGTGATTAAAACCCTTCTATCCCACAGGAACTCTACTTTTTTCTGGCTATGTAGTATATGATGTATATATAATAATAAATATTAGAAACAATATGTGTACACAATTCCAATCTATTAATAATTAATATTATTTACGGTATGTGAATCATATTTTAGTTATATGTTTTGTACTTATCGTTATGTTATGGTTAAATTACCCAAATTGTTTGTAAATTGTAGCCTATGTGTTATTCTGGTGTATAAAGCTTAATATAGCTGTTATTTTCAGTAATATAGCTATATTACTGAAAAGTTTCATCAAAATCCGTTTAGTGGCTTTTGCGTGAAAGAGTAACAAACATCCATCCATTTTCACAATCTTTCGCATTTATAATATTAGTAGGATTGGTACGATTAATATTAGTAGGACTCGCAAAGGTTGAAAGAAATGGATCTTTAATTTTTTTTTCTGTATATCGGTGGCGTAGCTAAGGGGGAACGGCAGGGTAGGGTGTCACAGTAAAAATATTTAATAGTAAGTTTTGTGTTATTTAAGACCATTGTAAGAATTATTATTTGGTTTCACGGTATGCTCAAATAAGTGTCATGAGCATAATAATACAATTTTTTGTCCACGTAATAGCTGTTTTAGATTCGAATTTCAACTCATCGCCAATCGCTTAGAGGGTTCCTTAATAGCGATGAGTATTCTGCTTTTGGGGAAATAGAGAAATCCCGAATCGAGTATCATAATAATTTTTTCAACGACACCTAAGATATCAGCCCCGTGTGTACCCATATTACGCCACTGTGTATCATCATTTATAGTTTCTGTTATTTAGTAATGAACATATCGATAGATACACATACAAAGAGTGTAATTAATATTATATATACATATGAATAAAAATGTAACGTATCGAATATCTTCGTGTGAATGAATGTATGTACATGGAAGATATCTCAGAAATTTTAATGCAGAGACATTATAACACCCAAAACAATTTTTTCAGAATTTTTGTCTGTCTTTATCTTTGTACACACATCACGCTATAAAGGCTGAACCGATCCGCATATAGTTTGACATAAAGCCATCTTATACGCTGACATAAAAAATAGGATACATTTTTATAAATTTATAGTTTCCAATGGGAAATTCACATACTTTAATAGATCAGATCGAAATATTTTACACATATACATATAGCAGTATCTTTAAAGATACTAGTTATCCCAGAAAAAGGTACAGTTCCAGTGGGATACAAGGGTTTCATCTATATGTCTTATTAGATTAGAACGAATTGTTAACATATATTAAGTATATTTTAAATAAAATACTACATAAATAATACCACTATAATCAGCGTTAACAAAGTCACGCGCATCGGCTAGTCTAGAAAATTCAAACAGTTTCAGAAACAACTACGAGGTTTCCTAAAAAAACAAAATTGTTTTGTCACTAATCACGGATTACGGAAACTTAGTTTTTTGTAATGTTTTATAGTATTTTTGTAAGAAGTCTTAAAAAAATAATTTACATTTATTGTACTTATTTTTTTTATAGTAATCGATTAATAATTTGCAATATCCACCATGCAGTAGCAATGATGTCGGCGACAATCGAAAGCCATCGCGCAGACTTCACATTTCCTGCACTAGAGTGTCATTATTGTGTTGCATAACTTAAACATGTCTTGGAAATAATTATTTCTTTACTTGTATACGCATTATTCCAATATTAACGCATTTATTTTAAAAACTTCCAAACCTTTATGGACTTTTAGGTATTTTCAAGGTCAAGTATCAAATTTAAAGCTTCAGTAGCTCAGTGGTTAAGGCCTTGGACTCATGATCGACACGATCGATAGGTCGTGAGCTCAAATCCCAATCATTGGACTACTGACGTGACCCACTCCTAACAGAAGTATTTATAAGGAGGGGAGAACAAGAATACTAGTAGTTTGCAATCCAAATTGCTAGTGATTTAAAAAAATAAGAAACTAACGTTATTTAATAATTTTAAATGTAAAGTAAGCCCAGAGAGAAGGAATCTCTTATCTTTATTATGTAGGTACCTACTTCAAATAATAATGTTGTACCATAATTATATATTCATACAATTATATTCAGTTAAATATATGATTTTGTACTTGTATGATATACAGAATAAAATAAAATAAATATTATATACTTAAAATACCATTGTCCAAAGATTCTAAATTATTACGACTATCAATTATTTATGAAATATAATTATTTTATTTACGTACATAATATTGATACGTTTATAAAAATTGGAGTGTCTGTTTGTAATATGAAAACAACAACTCTTTTCTAAGTGCAATATTATGTATAACACGGTACATATACCAAAATAGCATTTTTTTTAAATATTTGTCTATGTGTCCCTCTGCCTATTAGATAGCTAATGTTATATACAATGCACTTCAGCGAAGCGAGAGCGGATCGGATAGTAATGAATAAAATATTTAACGGGCTCATTATTGGTAAAATGAAATAGATGACAGTCGTGACAAATAACCATACAAAACCTTATGCGAGCTGATCTTATGATAAAACGAGGAAATTGATATTATTAGGGCCAATAGTGTTCCATATTTTTGTCAAATTTTAAATAAACTCAAAATCTGCACATGATTACTTTTATTATTAAGGAACGTTATGCGAATTACACTTCATAACCGTTTTTTATATAACAGTTAACAGATGATTAATCATTATGAGGATCGAAGTAAAGTTGTGATTAAAGTTTCAAGCTAACCAGTTTTATATGGGGAAATATTTTGTCCCCTTTATTTTGTAACTAGCGTCTCATTCGCGGCTTCACTTATGTCAAGATTCAAAGTCTATTCATAAGCTACGGATTTTTTTATGAAATTTCCAAAATTCCTTCCTTAAGAATTACCTTCAGTCTCGAAGAAATCTATAAATTATCTGATTTGTGGGTTGCAGCTAAAGGAAACTACTGGTTCGATTTGAGAAATTCTTTTGAGTCAGATAGTCCATTTATCGGGGAAAGCTATAGGCTATATAATATCACGCTGCGACCCATAGGAGTGGAGCATCACGCGGGTAAATTCGCGCGGGTCGGCTAAAATAATATATGTTATGAAATAATTCAATTGCATTCAAGGTTATTGACATTGGTAACATTGAAACCGCAATACTGTTTCTTTTTCTTTATTTCTTATAAAAACGGAAATATTTTATCATATATTTGTGTTGCAGATGTGCTGTGATAACTATTTAACAAACAATTTAAATTTAATCATCTTTAAAGCAAAGCAAGCATGTCAAGAAATTTTAATAATTTTTTACTCGACTTGTGCAGGCACTGCCGGGCCCTTTAAACTTAGTTTTAGCGATATTTTGAAAGAGAGTAGGAGGAAATAAAGCGGTGTTGAAATAAAATTATATTTAAGTTTGTACTCTCATACAAATTTGGGGTGTTTTTGGAAAAAAATAAGAAGCAGAACAATAGACAGAGCAGATAGCGACGGATAACAAAATGGGAAATACGTAGAGAAGAGAAAAGATGTCAAAAATAAGGGTATGAAGATGAAGTACGTAATTTAACTGGAGTCCATTCAGTACTTGGTAATGCATTCATGCATGGATCCAGGACGAAGAGGAGAAAGCCGAAATCATAGAAGGACGCCTTCACAATACTTGATAATTGAAAGACAAATTGGGAGTCATTTAAAGCCACTATGATCAAAAAATTTCCGAATACGGTAGATATTAAAAATAAACTTGATGAATTTTGCTTGGATGTAAACGAGTGTTTGATCGAGCAATTATACATTTGGTTTTTGGAATGAGAGGACGCATGAAATAGGTTGTATATGATGACAGGAATGGCTTGTGATTTGATTCCAACGATCTGGAAAAGATGTGAAGAAGGTTTACAAAATCTTATTGTTAAAAGTAAGAAGAGAATAAAACGGTATTGAAATTATATTGTAATTTAATTTCTCCCCCAAATTGACCTATACTTTTAATATTCATGCTGAAAATCTAAAAAAAAGTCAAATAGTCATTGCACAATATACATAACACCTTCAACATTTAACTTCGTTTTTAAATTATTGAATAAAACTCACCTACATTTACATTACCTGATTATGTTATATAATAAATATAAATTACGTGAAGATGAATTCAGTATTTTTATTAAGCTTAACTACTTAGTAATAAAATTATGTAAGAAAGCTATTTAAATGTTATAAAGTAAACTATATATGGTGGTGAAATATAATGTGTCGAGCTATATTAGTAAAATGGAAAAATGTGATGGAATTGGATGGTTTCGTAATTCCTGAAGACCTGAGGATTGACAAAATTGACTGTAATTTGTAAAAACCTATAAAACGTAGTCAGTAATAATTACGATAAAAGAAATATTTTCAATAATTCTCAATTCCATTGAGAAATGTAAACAAACAGTTTAACATTTGAGGTATATTTGACGTGCGAAGTAGGGGTGCACATTCACTGTCATATAAAAGCCTGGTTTTCTTTTCGGAGTTACAAGAGTTTATACAGTGGTGTGGGAAGGAGCTACGCACCATGGCTTACCGTTTCGCCGTGAGTAGCATTACCTTATTTAAACATAGTGATAGTGTTATAGTGATATACCTATAGATATTAGAATTTAAATTAATATCCAAATATATAAACATATTTCAGAAAATATTTATTAAAAACATTATGAAGAATATATATGTACCTCAAACTTACAAAGGTTATAAATTTGGGTCATCAACGGCTGGATCGATTTTGATGAATTTTAGTACAGTGAGAAATTTAGTACTGTATCCTGGTATACTTTTCATTGCGAAAAAAAATTAAAGGGGTTGAAAAAGAAAAGTGCATATAGAGATATATATATTAGTTTGTATATGTAATATGTTATTGAAGGGGTTGAAACCATGGGGCCATGGGGCATGGAGGCTCGAGTTTTCTACTCTGATCTATCCTCCCGCCTCATTCAAACCACTGGTGATCGAAGGGCTGGCAGCTATCTCGGCCAGAAAATTAGTCTGGCCATTCAAAGGGGGAACGCTCCCAGCGTTGTGGGCAACCCTACCTCTTTGCAGTGGAATCGACAATTTTTTTTGATATTCCATGACTTATTTTTTTTTATTATTATTATTCATATTTATTAATTTAGGTTAGACTAAACTAGATTTAGTTAGTTAATAAAGTAAATATGTTATAAGCATAATATTTTTTTGCACTTTTCAATAAAGTTCAGTGGTCGTCCTGATACAAATCTTGTGCAGTTTATCCTCCGGTTACGTCACCCGTTATGAACTAGACATTCGTGCAAGTTGAACTGACCGCTTTCGATTTCATCTACTGAGCTTATAATCTAGAAGCTCGTTATACAACACTACTATAACAACAAACATTACGTTACATTTCAGCTGAGCTGTATTCTTCTGGCTAGCGTTGGCATCTGCTCCGCGACTTTTGGACATGAACAGTTAGTATCATCATGATCCTTTTTAATCCACTCATAGGTGTATTTGTGCGGTTTCTACCGTTTATTTAAACATTAGAGGTAGCGAGATCCTCTTACCGGAACCGCAACTACACCTGTGAATGGTATAATTTTAAGATTTCTATGAGTAGTTTCTCACGCGTTTATTGTGGTAAAAGGTGAAAAGGCATTGTATCTTCAACTTTATATTTTCACTGTCGTATCTGATTATGCTTTGCGATCTATTGTCAATGTGGTTTCTCATAGTTTTATATCGATGCACTTGACTATTATCCGCTTTTTGCGATGACGATGAAGATATGATAATTATTTATTATTTCCTATACTAATTTCATGTTTTCTATTGCAGTGTTCACATTCGGGTTCATATACCTGAAGAGCATCATTCTTCGAAAGAAGTAGTGGTACATGAACATCACGAGGATCACGGACATGGGGGCGGTGGTGGCGGATACGGAGGAGGATTTGGCGGTGGATTTGGAGGTGGCCACGGAGGAGGATATGGAGGCGGCGGAGGTCATGACTTTGGAGGTGGCCATGATTTCGGCGGTGGCCACGATTTTGGAGGTGGCCATGATAGTGGGTCTTTTGATGGAGGATTCGGCGGTGGCCACGGTGGATATTCCGGAGGAGGAGGTGGTTATGATTTAGGGGGTGGTCACGGTGGTGGTCATGGCGGTGGTCATGATATTGACATCGGGGGAGGTGGACATGATTTTGGAGGTGGACACGGGGGTGATTTTGGCGGCTACGACCTAGGTGGCGGCCATGGAGGACATGACTTAAGCGGCGGACTTGGAGGAGGCCATGGCGGCGGTTTCAGTGACAGCGGTTTCGGAGGTGGTTACGGAGGCGGTCATGGAGGAGGTTTTGGCGGTAGTCATGGAGGTGACTTAGGTAGCAGTTTTGGAGGTGGACATGGCGGTAGTCATGACAGCGGCTTTGGAGGAGGAGGCCATGGTTCAGGAGGTTTTGACATCGGGGGTGGATTTGTTGTCGCTTCTTGTCGCCTGGACTAGTATCAGAAACTTTATCCTTCAGCAGTATGCACATAAATTGAATGTGTAACTTCGAGAATATTCTGACTAAATATTAATTTACATAACGGCTCTTAAGCCAACATTTACTTTAGTGGCATGTGATACAACTTAAGTCAAACGACCAACTCATTAAGTTGTTTTGACTTGATGGGTTTGGATTAATTTCTATTTACAATAATTCCATTCCGTGTCTGCTAGTAATTATTAATATAATTCAAAATAAATAATAATATCCATACCAGATTGTGATGTACGTGTAGGGTTAAAAGGCTTTTGGTGACAAATAACACTAACTTAAGGAACTAAATAAAGCTTAATAATGATTAATTTAACCCCCAAATTAAATGCAGCTTAAACTTATTTTAAATAATTTAATGTGATAAAAATTATAATTAGATATATATTAATTTAAATTAAGTATATACTTCGGCTTCGTTCATATTAACTTTTAAAATACTTCAATAAGACGCGAATTCTATAAAGATTTTTTAGTACTTTTTATACTGATTCACCAATATTGACTTTTAATGGAATCCCGAACACATTTTTATACAAAGTCAGTCCTTAGCTAGTGGACAATGGGCTAAAAGTAAATCGACTTCTTTCACCTATACGTGTCTCACCTTTGACATATTCTCAATTTATCCGATTTTAAAATTGTACTAAAGCTTTGAAAATTTGGATATTATCCCTACATAGTTGTATAGTAGGTAAGAGTAAATCTCTACGGGCATTGTGTTGTTGCAAGAAATTGCACTTGCGTGATACAAGCACTGAGGCTTTCATTAAAGGCTCGACCAACTCTACTGATATTGTTCCTTTTAGTACAAACAATTTCTCGGTCTGGCTCTTTCTGAATTTGTTACACTATAAGTTTACGTTTCTAGTTCCACAACTATTATGATTGTCCTAAAGGAACATAACTTTATCAATTTATGCTGTCCCCTTTCAGTCATTTCGGGAAACATAATATTTTTAAAAAGTATACTTATGATTTTTGATTCTAAATTCTAACATTAATACACAACAGATTTTATGAAAAGATATCACGTAGACTAGAACATAGTTTAACCTTGTTACCATCTTAAGTTAAAAGCAAGTGTTAAGTTCTATTGAAGTTATATTTGATTACTAGTCTAGACGAGTTCTTCTAATACTTAACATCAAATTACAGACATCTCTTCTCCTCTTATCTAAGATCTAAGACTGCGGGAAGTAACTTTGTTTTATACTATGTAAGGATATTATATTTTAACTTCATTTTTGTAAAAACTGACGACTAGAATCCTATTTATTTTATTTGAATGGCAAACCAAGCTAAACGGTAGAACAAAGTATTAATTAAAACTTACTCTTTGTTCTTGTTTCTCTGTACTATCTCAAAGAAACAACTATTTTTTACATTTTAAATGGTTCTTATTCAATTATCTCATCATATTTATAACGAGAAATTGTTTAGATATTTTTTATTATTCTAGTTATACGGTTAATATGAGAATTTAATTTGCTGTCGTTCCGATATTATTAAGAATAAAATAACAAAAAGAAATCAATCCAGTAAAAATATTTTTGAACTTTTATACCAGAGACATTTTTAAGTAAAATATTTTTTATATCAGGCCATACCGTTTTTTCCATATTTATCCTTTTTTATCAAACTTAAAATATGTGGAGTTACTTAAAATTTGAAAATATTGTGGTTGTTAATTTAGTACTCGAACAAACAAAAAATGTAGACTACAAAAAAGAAAATAAAAAATAAATAACTATTTCATACTATAGTTCATAGTAATTTAAGACTGCAAAACTAAAATTAAAGGAAAACTATTTCATACTATAGTTCATAGTAATTTAAGACTGCAAAACTAAAATTAAAGGAAAACTATTTCATACTATAGT
>JAOPUB010032071.1:0-11175 GCA_027564055.1 Neptis clinioides
AGCAGTAACCGGTAAGTCTCACAAGTAGTATCTTTTAGTCAACATCTCTTGAAGTGGTGAGAGTGGTGTAATAATAGTCTGTCCCTGTGATTGGACCTCTTCTACCAAGAATCCGATGAGTTCATCCTCCTTATTTATTTAGGTGTGTTAACACAACCCTTAGTTAGACAAATAGTTAAACCGGGCAGTGGAGGTGAGGGTTCACATATGTGTTACAAGTCCAAGGCACTGCCCGGGTTCCCGTACAAAATACCTGCCTCGTCATCAGAAGTGGGATCCCTCCCCCATCAAACATCATACTTACTGTTAGCCCGGATAAAAACACTATACAAAATAGATAGTATACGGCCTTTGAAACAGCCCGCAAAGATAATATGATAACAATAAATACAGATACAAAATTATCTCTTATAATTTATAAGTGTTACTTATAAGTATATAATAGCTAATAGCTATAAAATGTATATTTATCTCGGGTGATGAATGAAACCAAAAATCAACAAATAAATAGTACAAATACAAAAGTCAAAAACACAATGGTACATTTTAAATTGAAAGATTAAAGTTGAACTTTGAAGATTGAACAAAACTTGAAGTAGCCACTAGCGATGTGCAGAATTGCAGATTACGAATAGACTCAAGTACTGCTTCTTCGCACTTGCGAAGTACTAACAAATTCTAATTTAAGTGCGCTGGAATTCAGTAACAAAGAATCGAAAATAGTACGGCGTACTCGAGTCTCGAGTTTTTTTTTTGGTCGTCTTTGGCATCCGGCATTGCTGGAACTCGATTTCTGCATCTAGACAGGACTGAAAAGGAAAGCGATTCTGGACTCGAGTCAGCGTTTTCAAAGAAAGTAGACATGGGTGTATAAACGTAGTGATTATATACTCTTTGGGTGTATATACAAAAGTCATTTACCTCTATACAGAAAGTTTGTCACTCTCAAAATGGCTGCCACGTAAGGATGTATGTAACTGACTATCGATATCGATAAATCGTCTACAGTTACTAAATATTAAAAATTATTGTTTAGATTTTTTTCTATGATACAAAAAATTCTTACAGATAGTTTAAAACCTAGATAAAAGATTAGATTAAAACAAAAAAAAACTTCACAAGGTGAGTTCGCTTGGTTCTTAATTGAAATAGAAATTGTTGAAGTTTTAAATGGCTATGAAAATATTTCCTTTGTTAATTATCTTGAATTCAGTATTATATTATTAATTTTTAGAAGAATGGGTAATTGAGATTATTAGTAAAATTGCTATAAATGTGACAAATTCTTATATATACATATACATCTATGCTTAATTTACAATACATTTTTAAACATACAATAGTAAAAATAATGTAAACTGACTAACAAAATAGGAAACTATTTTAAGCAATTTGACAGTGAGTAACTGGATCTAATAATGTTATCGATAAATAACTGTGGACATTCTTACGAACAATGTTGTCATTACAAATTTACCACTTATCGGCATTGAAAAATTTAAAAGAAAGGCATATTATACAATATATAATGAAAATGGCTCGAAAACAACTATACTGAAAGAGATAATTAGGATTACATATATCTTATCCTCATGATCCCCAGAGTCGATTGAGGCCCCCCCAAAACCTAATAGAGAATAACAAATAAACGTGTTTAAGTAATACATTAATTATGTAATAATATTAAAAATAATTACTCAAATGCGTATTGACGCGTATCACGTGTTCGAATTAACCATCACCATGGCTTGAAAAGAATAAATAATAAAAGTGTATAAACCTATGGTTATTTTGTGTTTCAAATGAAATGAAAATAAAAATATACATTTATTTACATAAATTGTTGATTTATAATATTATCCAATCTATAAACCATAATTGACTTGGAAATTATATGTTTTTGAAAAATGTCTTAAAATCAGGCATCTAATCGAATATTCCTTCAAGTTAAAATTATAATATATTATGTATTTTGCTTTTAATATAATCGATATTAGTGAAATTAAAAAAGTATCAATGTCGTTAAACATCCTTACGTCGCGCGTCGCAGCCATCTTGAGAGTGACAAAACTTTAAGTACCCATATATAGATATATGAAATTAGTAATAAAAAATTGCCATTTTCACTCTTACCCTTTCTATATTCAGTTACTCTCAGTCGTCAACGTTATTTCTCTTCTTTCAATTACTCGCTATATATTACATTATTAATAATGTAACTCATTTCAACTCAGCATGTCTTTAATATAAGCGATATTGATATTTTCAAAGTTAAACCTCCTTACGTCATCTTGAGAGTGACAAAATTTTCAGTATAGCTCGCGCCACGTAAGTATGATGATAACCTTGATAGGGTTGTGCCCTATTAGTCATATTTAGGACCTTTTAGAAGGGCGTGGGAAGCTATGGTTTTCCTCAAACATAAAGTTATGTGGTGACTGCTGTATACACATATTTTATAGTTATTTCGAGACTCTCTATAGAGTTCAATGTCTACAGTGGTGTCTTATGTATTCTGTGGTGGTGTCAATGTCAACGTCAACTTGGTGTCAATGTCAACTGCAGACTGCTTTATATGTACAAGTTTACATGGGAAATTCAATGATTTGTAATTTGTTTGTCCATTAACATTAATCTTAATTTTTTATTTTCTAATTACATACTATATTTCTGAATTACTCGTTACAATTCCATGTGGTATGCTGTTCATTAAGGTTATGTGTCATCTTTATTTACAAATCTAAATTCTCTCAACTCTATTAAAAATCGCTCGAAAGCGATCTTATCAATTAAAAACTACGAACATACAAAATAGTTGTGTTTATTTGACAAAATGGTAAGTTAATATTTCTTATTACTATAAGTAAGTACTATAAATATAATGATTAGAGATGAAACGGATATCCGGCCGGATAGGCATCCCGCCGAATTAAAAAAAAATTTGGACCAAAAATAATTTCAAATAATTATTGGCTTATATTAGTTTTAGTATCACTTAAGGAATATAATTAGTTTTAGTTGTAAATTCCTATTTACACAATAGTAAATGAATGTAACAGAAGAAAAACATATAATTAATTAGTACTCATACTGCACTAAGGGCAAATCATGATATGGGGCATGTAGTCTCGCTTCTCTTTATAAATAAGGCCTGCTAACTTCCCACATCAATTAAAAGACCTGAAATGAACCAAGCCCATTCTATTGTTTGTTCACCTTCTACGCAAGTTTTTGTGTGTGCAATGCACGAAATGGCTAAGTACCACTATATATCCGACGCATATTCTGTTCCTAGCCACATGGTTAGCCGAATATCCGGCCAAACTGCTATGTTTCTTACTTTTGTGGAGCGAGCTATACTTTTAACTCACTTTTGCACTTGCAAGTTTTATTAAAAATAATAGTGTGACTTTAATATTGCTAAAGTAATTTTTTATTTTCATGTAAATCTAATTAATGTTTTTGTGTACAACAAATATGGAAATTTTACTATTTTTTTGTTGGTTATTCTTTCAGGCACGAAATGCAGAGAAGGCAATGTAAGTTTTAAGTTTTCGCTTGATATCTAGTCTAGTGACTTTAGTGAATTAGTATAAAATAAATTTCCTTGAAGAAGAGAACCACACCGTTAAATAAAGAGAAATGATTTGTTCGTCTCTTTGTTTTGAATAAGCTCAAAACTACTGAACTGATTTCGATATTTTTTTTGCCAAGCGGAAGCTATGTCTTTTCTGGGTAACATAGACTAAGTTGTCATTATTTATTGTAGTAATTAAAAGATATGGAGATAAAGATAAGGTGAATAAAAAGATGGCATTAACACATCATAGACCAATTTTGATTCTATTGATCTGACACTATGCTCTGCATGATATATTGTATAGGTGATGCAGTGTTGCCATCTTTTGAAGTCAATAATAGTGATATAATGATATTATATAGATATTGGAATGAAAGCAAATTCAACAATTTTAATCTTTACTAACATGTAGATGTTATTCAGGACTACACTTGCACGATGGCGTGCTGCACAGGTCCAAGAAGCAGGTGGCCAAAGAGAAAGAAGACCTTATCTCGCATCGGAATGTAACAATCTTCAACAGGCTGAAAAATGGAGGCTTCAAATTGTCAGAGAAATTGCAAAAAAAGTTGCTCAGATACAAAATGGTAAGTAACACATGTGTAAAATAATAAACTAAAATAGTTATTAAAATGAGATAGGCATATTATAAAATTTTTAAAATTATAAACGTTTAAAACTCAAGCAGGCTATGGTTTTGAGAACTTGAACATACTAAATTATGTAGTGTCCATTTTTATTATTACAATTAAAAGCCATATAGAAATATAATAGAATGGATGAAGAACAGGTATCTTTAATAAAAAAACAATCTATACAATCTCCAAAACAATCAAGTGTAAAATCACAAGATTATTCTTCTTCTGTTGTATCTACATCGAAACAGATACCTTCGAGACAATCGTCAAAATCAAAAGTTAGCATCATTCAAACATCACCATTGATTACATCACCTTCATCACCAACTAGAAGCTCTTTGCATTTATCTATGCAAGCAAGCCACGGTAGCTCCAAAGGTCATTCGATGCAACCCACACAATTGGAAGATAAACATCTTAAAAGCCCAAATTCTAGAGATATTGTTAAAATTAAAAATTCAGTTGTTACACCTGAAACACTGACGGAAATAACTCAGCAAAATTATGATTTCAAAGAAACTTTACCAGATATGGAAAATGTAAGAGACTCAGTTTTACGTAGTAATATAGACAAAATATCCAATATGAGTAAATCAATAACGAGCGAAGCAAACGCATTGAGACAATCAATTAAAAGCTTATCTGAGGATATTGTCCGAACAAAACAAGAATTAAGTATTGTTAAGGAAGAAGATATAAATTTTCCATATCATTTATTTCTGGTGGAAGTTATTGTAAATAAAATTCATATGAAGTGTGATTGCTTTGAACTTGACTGTAATAATCTTGTCATAGCTGCAACATTTTTGGGAAAACAACCAATTAGTCTGTATGATTCTTCTTATGGAGAGATCGAAGATTTTGATCATTTGAATGTGGGAAAATCGGCCTTATTCGCGATGACTTATGATAAAATATGCAGTATAAAAGAGTTTATTTTAACTATTAATCTATCAAAGCAACCTCCTTGTTCAAGTTGTGTTACAAAAATTGCTGAGACTAAAGTGGATTGTACTAAAGAATTTGTTGGTCTTCGCGAAGAGCTTTGCAATAAATGGACAGAAGAACAACCAAATGACAATATAATGTGTACGACTTCGACTCCACTTATCAGAAATATGTTTTACTTGTCATGCGGTGAAACTTCTCATAGTGATTCTATTGGTATTATTGAATTAACTACTAGAATGTCTTTCCTTGGTAAAGAAATTACTACTGCATTTAGTGGCACTTCCAAGGCAAAATGTACATCGGTACTGATGAAGGAAGATAACGGCATGTCTATGTACACGTGTCAGAATGTTGAGTTGGATAGACAAGGAAAAATAATATTAGACGAAAGCTCTCTTAGCAAGAAAGAAGTTCCTAAAACCACCTACAATATGCCACCTAGCGGCTTTCAAAGTCCAGTTTCTCAATATTCTAGTAAACATGGTTCTACAAAACAGTATTTAAACCACAACAACTATATACGAAGATATCGACAAGGTCTGAATATTTGATAATAAATCATTGTGTTGTTGGTAAGAATTAAATAATTATTTTTAATCGAATTTTAGTTTCAGAAGACATACCGAGATACGATGAGATATTTACGAAAATGAATGCAAATGAATTGAAAATTAAAGTTCCAAAAACAACCAAAGTAGAAAGAATGGGGAAATATGATAAAATACGGGAGTTGTGTTTTTGTGAAGATACGGCTTACAATGCGGGTGATCAAATACAATTTGAATTTCCTTCAGATGTTTGTAATCCGGGTAAAAGCCACAACGAATATTCCTCAAATTTCAAATACACTTACAAGGGATTTAACAGGAGTAGTGACAGTAGAGATAGAAAGATAATAAATGTCACACCTACTAATTGTCCTGTGCCTATAAACATGGAGAAACATGTTCATCCGCAAAAAGATGTTTTTATTCTAAAAATAGGAAAAAAACTAGAAACTAAAGATAAAAAGACTGATCTAGAGATAGAGCTTATAACTCCAAAAGCTCCAAGTGAGAAGTCCGATCAGAACAATCATATTTCGCAACAATGCAGCACTAGTACATTAAAGGATAAATCATCAAAATCTGAAAAGAAAAAAGATAAAAAGAAAGCGAAATCATCTAAATCTAATTCGTCCAAAAAAAAGAATAAGAAAATGAACAAAATCAAAAAATGAAGGCAATATCTATTATGACAATAAATTTTAAAACTAAAATAAGATTTTGTTTTAGATTAAATTTTAAAAAGTATTATAGCCAACGTTCAAAGAGTACAGGTATTCTACTTATATCGTTCTCATTCATACTGGCATTTTGGAAGCTATCTTGACAAAGTATAACTAATAACAAAGCTTTCTGTAAATGCCTACTTATATCACTACTTCTCAATAAAATATCTGAAATACGCATTAGAGGTACTTAGATGTAAATAAGGGTCCATGATAGATCTCAATTTGTTGACTTTTTATTAACTATAGAATCACGCACTAAAAATTTTGGAGGAGTCACTAGAGTAGCAGCAGAAACACTATAATGGGCATAACAACTTTAGTTTTAAATTTTATGTGAAATTTTTTTTTCCTTGCCAAACCGAAACCTTAGCATGTGGCGAATTAAAAATATTTTGGGATCTCTGCCTTATTTATAAGATTGCTTTAAATATTTTATTAGAATCGATACAAATAATAAAAATTTGTAGCCGAATTATGCACATAGAAGATATATAAGAAAATTTATAATTTATATGTCCCTAACCAATGATTTTTAATCAGTGTCCGTATTTTGAGGCAGTGATAGCCCAAGACTTGGATGTCTTACTCGGATGGTCCGAGTTCGATCCCATACTCGGGCAGACACCTCTAACTTTTCTGAGTTATGTGTGTTTTAAGCAATTAAATATCACTTGCTGTAACGGTGAAGGAAAACATCGTGAGAAAATCTGCACTGCACTGCAGCGTGGTGGACTATGGCCTAATCTCCTCTCTATTCTGCGGAGGAAACCCGCCACAACGGTGTCCCATCGAAGGATTGTGATAAAGTCCGTATTTTAGTATGCGCATCACGCAAAGATTTCTGGAAATTATGATCAGTTTTCACAGTTGTATTGGTACAGGTTAAAATTTTGACTTCTTTATTTATACATATCAGATAAAAATAATTGATTTCTATAATTATTATAAATATAAGCTAACTTAGGACGGGTCAACTACTATTTAGTTATCTAAAATTTTCAGCCGGTCTTGGTGAATTTCGAATAAGAGATTTAAATGATGAAATCAACAAACTAATGCGGGAGAAACGTCACTGGGAAGTGCAAATAAAGACCTTGGGTGGACCAGACCATGCTCGAGTAGGTCCCAAGATGTTGGATCAAGACGGTAAAGAAGTTCCGGGTAATAGAGGCTACAAATACTTTGGTGCTGCAAAAGATTTGCCCGGTAAGTGTCTTTTAAAATTTTTAATTACTAAGAAAATTTATTAAATGTTTTATTTTATTTTGTTACGCGTATTATAATAAGATCATATGGCCTTTTACTTTTAATTATATTCTATTATTACAAATTTTGGTGAGGAAGCATTTCAAACAGTTACTGGAATACTTTGCATGATAGAACCATCAATTTTCCCAAAATAAGTCCCTTGAATATTCAGAGTGTATGCTACTTTGGTGATTTCAATGAATAAATTGTATTGTGGTAGTTACTAAACAAACAGACACATCGTACTGAAATGAAACATTTTTTTGTACATATTTAGGCGTTCGTGAATTATTCGAGCAAGAACCTCCAGCTGCTCCTCGGAGAACTAGGGCAGATCTTATGAGAGATGTAGACGCAGACTATTACGGATATAGGGATGATGATGATGGATTACTTCTACCACTCGAATTAGAGGCCGAAAAAGAAGGTAAATTTTGATTGGATTAATAAATGAGAATAGCATATTTAGTGATAACCATACCTAGTTCCAGTTAATAGCAGTAAATAAGTTATAACAAAATTCTTTATAGCAATCGCAAGAGAGGTTGAAGAATGGAAAAGAAATAAGGAAGAGAATAAAGATCAAGACGTGTACGAAGAAGAAAATATTTATCCAGAAGATGTAAGTACTGATTATTACCCAAAACGAACTCAGTTAAACAGATTACATTCAAATTACAAAATTATAACATGTTTTATTTATTTCAGCCTGATGATAAGAGAATAGAAGACGACGAAGAAACTCCAGTGACATCGCATGTAGCTGTTCCTTCACAGCAAGACATACAAGATGCATTATTAAGAAGGAAAAAGCAGGAACTTCTAGAAAGATATGGATGTTTGGACGTTAAATTAGAAGAGAGCTAACAATAAATTTATTTTTGTTCACAATATGTTTTTTTAACTGTAACCTGGCTTACTATCTCAAGGACAAAGTATAAGAAAATGTTAAAAGGTCAAGTTTTCGGGTTCTTTCTGTATTACAATAAAACATATGTTTTCATTATGCCATATTTATTTTTCATGAACAATCGTTACTGACCAGAACATTGTATTACACATAAATTAAGCAAAATATACATAAAATAAAAAAGTAATTAAATATGATTAATACTTCAATTCTAGGCCTTAGCAAGCGTCTATAGAATATCTAGTAACAATTGCACTGCCTTAATATAAGTATTCTAAATGTGATTTTCTAATTTCTTTTACTTTGTTTTTTATTAATAGGAACAAAATTATTTAAAAAATCTCTTATACGAGTAATTAACCCAGTATGTTAGGAATGTAAAAACTTAACCAAGTCTAACAATCAAAATATGTGTTTAATACATTTCTGTTAAGAAAATAGCATAAAAATTCAACTTATTACAGTATACGAACCACTTTCGCCATACGACATTAATACGTAAAGGAAATGAGAATCATAAACTTCAACTTCTATAAAACCATTTCATTCTACATTAATATCCTAACTAAACTAATTAGGTAGCTTAAAATCAATTTTACGTTAAGTACTATTTTCAGACTTTGTCTGTAAGCAAATCATAAGTAAAATGTAAATGATATTTGACAAAGAAAATGTATATCGCAGCTAAATGATTGAACTAGTCATTTAATTTGAAAACATTGTTTGTGTTATAAGATTGAATAAGTATGTTTATAACCCATCTTCAAAGGAAACTTGTCCATGTAGAAAAATTAAAATAAATTTATTATTAATATTTGTTAGAAGAAACTTATAAGATTTATAAATATGCATTTATTTCAAAAAGTAAGTTTTACTTTAACGACTATTTTACACAAACAAGTGCTACAGAACTTGCCAATTAATAAAAGAATTCAAACTACATCAAAAACATCATCTGAATTGAAAGCTTTATTTTAAACTAACATTTGAATTCGAAGTTTTTTTTGGAAGATTAATATTATTATTCAAGTCCAGACACCATTTTTAAACAACTATGTGCACCATACCTACTCGTTATTATAATAAGAAGAATATGTGATTTTTACTAGGGACGACCGTTACTATATTAATTTTCTATACGAACTTTTGCCTACAGGATTAATGACGTGTAAAACTTGAACATAATTTTCTTTTACAATAATTCTTTGTAGCTGCCATTACATTACTCAAAAAAATTTATTTAGTTTTCAATTATTTTATTTTAATATACAATATTTAGCAGCCCTCTAAAAAGTCCTAATTGGCTTTATTTAATATTGCTTTGAAATTCTTGAAAGAATTTAAAGTTTAATATATTTCAGATAATATTTATGTTGCAAGACAGACTGTTTGTTTGTCAAAAATATATATCTTTAATGCTATTCATATCGGAATTAAATTCGATATTCAACATGAAAACAAAGTAGACAAAATAATGATAAATTATTATCAATAATATGATTTTTTTTATTATTATTCTAATGAGGAAAATGGTAGTATAGTAATCGCCACATAATTTTACGTTTGAGGAAAAAAAGTGGGGGAACATTGCGCATTCTGAGTTTATTGTCCGACTGCATTGGCTATTACATCCGTAACGTTTACTTTTTTAACAAATAGTAGACGCGCGGAAAGTGAAAATTCGCATAAATATGACTTATGCGCAATCAAGGTCATACTCAAACTTACGTGACGCGAGCTATATCTGTTTTTAATCTCCACTACTCTATCAACTGTGAAATTGTTATATACTTTTTCCATTTTTCTAATCAGATAAATTATTTTCCTCCATAATCCTATGGCACTAACTACAGAATATTAGAAAGTGAAAAATGAATTTTCTTAATTTTTGCCATTTTGACAAAACATTTTCATAAGAAGTTACAATGAAAATATTTTAAGATTTGAATGGACAGGGTATATTCTGTATTACATTTAAGAAAATACCGTTGAATTTAACCAAATGCGGAAATTACACTAATAATACATTACACATAAAATTCCTTTTTATGCACCATTTTTAATAGATCTAACATTAGATGTTTTGAATAACACCAAAATCAATTTATCATATGCAATCTAAAGTTTATGTAACATTTGAATGACATAGTATGAAAAAAAATGTTACCTAATAACGGTATAACTTTTCTAATAACGGTATAACTTTTTTCTAACCTGGGTAATAAAGCTAGAAGCATGCTTATATTAGACACTGTTCACCGCAATTATATAAATTATACTTTTATTCAAATTTCCTCCTGCATAAATTAATTTTAAACTATATAGACCTCTGATAGAAATGTGTACGCAAAAATAAAAATATCTATAGAAATTGTTTTTAATTAACTTATTTCATTCAGAATGTCTAAAACATTAGTAAACGAGACAAGTCAGATTTTCTATAGTAATTAATTTAAAAATAAAAAGCATTCTAATCGAGACACTTGGGGCTATCTTATAACGTGGTATAGGTATTTATTGGGATTCGTGAATGAGGTACGCCTTTATGACTGGAAAAGGTTCTGTTGCTTGGTGT